>CAOJBI010973001.1:0-10182 GCA_948277035.1 Euphorbia corollata | reverse complement strand
AAAAAATTCTTATTCCGATTGGAGAAAGAGAGTTTCAGAAATTCTGCTCACTACAAGGAAATATTCCCATGCAAACTTCCGTTAGAAAGTTTCTTTCCCTTACTGTGTCCAAGCAAAATATTGTCATAAACGTCTTGCAATGCCTAATTTGTTGCAACATATCCATTGTACGCCAAAAATCAAATTCTTTTAAGAATTTGTCTTAAAAGGAATATCAATAGTGCTTCCTTCAACTTCCACGACTTACAAAAATCAATTACAAAAATTAGTGCATCAAAATGAAGGTGATTCTCAAAGCCTCAAATGTTTGAGAAATTGTGAAGAAAGGTTACGAAGTCCCACCCAAAGATGCACAATTGCCTCAAGTTGATCATAAAGATATATAGTTTGCAAAAAATTCAAAGAAATGACCAAAAGGTAGTTATTCTAATCCATAAACAGAATGTCTCTTACATTTGCTCATATATCTGGCATAGTTTCCATTGCTTTTGAGTCAGGGTCATATGTTATCCTATCTGCACCTCCAGCTTCTTTTAATCATCCAAAGTTTTCTCTATAGAATAAATTTCAAACTTTAGGTCCTCTTGATCTAGTTCAACATCTTCTGTTTTATCATTTTGCATCATTGCAAGGAGTTCGTCTTCCTTTACCTGGTCCTCCTCATCATACTTCTCAAATTTTTTGGCGTATTCAACTACCTCACTGAAGGTATTGAATTTTAACATATTCAATTCACACGAAAATGAGGGTTGGATCCTTCCACCAGTTTTCTAATGAGGGCATCTAGCTTTGGAGCTCCATCTACCAATGCTTTTACAACCATCCATCGCTGGTAGTTTAACTCAAATTGCTCATTGGGTTATTGTCTAATCATTTCTAGCTAGTCTTGTAGGGTAGCCTCAATATTCACATTATTAGTGAAGTTCTCAATGAAAGTTGTACTGAGCAAATTCTAATTTGACTATACATGAGTTAGCATCCTCATGTACCAATCAGTTGTTAATCCATGAAGAGTGGTTTTTAAGAGATTCACAATATGCATTAGGGTAACTCCCATGCTCATCATGATCCTAAGATAACCTTCAGTATGGGCTTTAGGTGAACATGTCCCATTGAAAGGTGTGATGTATGGTATAACAAAATTAAAAGGCAAACGTTCCAAATTGGTGAGAATAAAGTTTTGCGATTCAGTGTACTTTGTAGTTAGGGAAAGATGCAGAGTTCAAAATGAGGGGGGGCCGTGCAATTAACAAACATAACTTGAAAGTTGCAGTAGGCTAATATTAATACTTAATTATATTGTGCATAATATTAAACAATACATCAAAATCAAGTTTGTACCAAAATAAATAGATAATACACATAAAAAAAGAACGCGACTGTGAGCGAGCGGTCCTTTTCGTTTTGTGAGAAAAGAATTTTGTGAAGAGGGTCGAAATGTGCGAGACACGAATTCGCCTGGGTTTTGTTTTTAAAGGAGAAGAGGCATTCGCTCTCTAGGGAGTAAATTTCATTTAAGAGAAATCATTTTCAATTGGATTTTCTTAAAATAATGATAAAAATAATAAAATAAGGTTAATACCCTATTTCATGGAAAAAAGAGTAGCCACCTGGTTCAGCTCCAGTGGGAATTGTGGTATACTAATCCATGATGAGATTTTTATACCTTGGAAATAGAGATTCTGAGTTAGGATATAATAGTTACTAACTTTATTTAAAAACCAAGAATTATGACTTGAATGATAATTTTGGCATTACGACGGCTTAAAAAAATGATAAAAGTAAGCTGAAATTTCGGCAGAGTAAGGACGCTACTTGGGATTTTCCTATATTGCTCGGGTGGATTTTCCCCTAATTTGGGATATCTGGTCTTCACCTCCAAGCTCGTTCACATGAATTAAAATATTTTATTGAAAGTAAAGTAGTAAAGCAGCTCTAGTGGCTCTTTACTTAAACATGCGATGTTAAATGAGTAAAATAACTTAAATAAGTTTAAGGCTTAAAGTTAATAACCTCAGTTACCTTTTCATTTATCCATTATGACGTGAGAGCCGGTGTGAGACTGAATTGTCATTGCTTTGATTGAAAACTTTGAGAAAAATAATGTTAGATGAAGAAAATGGTGTTTTTTGCATTTTGAAGTTGTTTATGCTCGAGTTAAACTAATTTTTATCGAGTTTTAACGAGTTTGAATCAAATTTTATCATGGAAACTTGACTCAAATTGAAACTCGAATGATGAAAATCTTTGAGAACTTAAATATACAGAGTTTTGTCGCGTTTAGAGGTGAAAACGGAGTGGTTTTGCTCTGAGGAAAACCTGAAATTCGAAGTTTCAAATGAAAGAAGAGAAGGTTTCCTTTTATTGTAGGTAGGTAAATAGCCCCGATGCTATTTACCTATGTAACACAAAATCTCCCAAATCTGGAGAAGCTAAGGGGTAGACCCCTAAAATAGATAATGTAGTTTTTTGAAAATTTCATTTTTGAATTGAAAATACGACAATTCCTCTCTATTTGGCTCCTATCGAATCCCTAACTTGAAATAGGTAAATTTCCTCATCGGGCTGAGCGGACCGTGCTAAAAGTTAGCCCCTCGCATACATAAATTTCGATCCGTAGAGAAATTTCTTTTATATATGAAACAAACCATAAAACAATGTGTGTGTATGCTTGAGTTAATGTTTTAATTGATAAATTTTTGAAATAAAATATTTTTCCTCTTCAATTAAAATATTAACGAGGGCAAAGAAATTGGATTTTGAAAGTATTTTGAAATTGGCACGAAGCTGAGAAATATTATTTTGACAAATTTTAAATTTTTTTTATGATTGAAAAATATGCTAGTACGTGTTTCAGAATACTTTCTGGTCCGCTCGGTTGAAATCGGGACTGCAAATGCATAAAAAAATGATGAAAATATCAAAAAGTTGGGTAAAATGGTCGCGGGGATAATTCCTTGGGTGTAACAGTCATAAATCTGAACATTACATGCCTCCACGTTTGACGCGTAGAGCGCGTCACGTAGATAGGTAATTAGCCCCGAGGCTAATTACCTGGCGTGTATAAAAGCAGCTTCCCCCCTTCCATTTTTCTCACATTCTTCACTTCTACTCTCTAGCTACCTTCTCTCTAAAATTTTACACTTTCTCACCTTCTAAACATGTTTTCAATATTTTTCCTTCCGGTCATGCCACTTCTGCTCCAACTCTTCGGGGTTTCAATGTGGTACAAGCTCTACAATGTTCGCGTTGGGCTTCCCGCTATCACCGTTACTCTTGAGACTGTAACTATTGATGGGGTCGAGGTCTCCATTCCGATCATTCTTACCGAGGCTCTCTATGGTATGCCTCCCAATTGGGAGTACCACTCTGTCGGTCGATATTCTCTGATCCTTGAGGCGCTTGACCTGGTGGGACATTTATCTCGTAACTTGGTTAGTCTTCTTTCCTTTCTTTGTTAATTTGTTAAAAATGCATGTTTTAGGCTTTAGGCAACCCGAATGCACGTCGTGAAATTCATTTAATTGCTTGATTTATTTTAGAAAACACTCTTAGGCTATTGAATTAATTTAGAAAAACTACTCAATGCCTTAGAATTATCTTTAGAAAATATTTTTTATGTCGCGGAATTAATTTAGAAACTTATTTCATGTTAATGAAATAACTTAGAAAATTATTCTATGTAGCGGAATTAATTTATAAAATTATCTTATGTTACTAAAATGACTTTGAAAATTATTCCATGTCGCGAAATTAGTTTAGAAAATTAACTCATGTTACTGAAATAACTTAGAAAATTATTCCATGTCGCGGAATTAATTTAGAAAGTTATTCGACGTTGTAGAATTAATTATTTATTTAATGCATGATTCATTCTGACTACTGGGGATTAATTTTAGAAAATTGTTTCCTCAAATGCATGTTGTCATTATTTTTACTTGCTGGGGAATACTTTGAGATGTATATGCTAGATATTTTTGAAATGTTTGTTGGATCCAGTAACCACTGAATTTATTGGATATTTATGCATGTGCCTGAATTATGAATTTCATATGCAGGTGATTGACCATAATAGAGCTAGTGTACAACATGTGCACAAATGGTATAATGTCTTATCTCTAGTGCTCGGCTCATGGTTGACAGAACCTATGTTGGCGCCATGGTTCGGAACATCGTGTACAAGCGCTCACGGGGGTATCCTTATCTGAAGAAAGACCTTGTTTCTGCCTTGCTGAGCCATTTGTCCGATACCACTCACACTTTCCACTACTCTTGCAGGGAGTTTACTATCACTCTAGTCGATTACTGTGCTATTACCGGATTGCTCTTCACCGAGACTGTGATCGAGTTCAATGTTACCTTTTCCTATCATTATTTTGACAAAATGATGATTGAGGCATTGATCGGCTTCTCAGGCTTTACCAGAGGTTTATCTTTTATGAGCAGCTGATGGATTACTAAAGGAGTGGGTAGGGAATAGGTCGTAGTGTCGCTTGTAAGGCTCGGGCTTTCATTGTCACCATCTTATCCTGTTTTTGTTTCTTGACCAGGCGGTCCGATATTAATCTTAATATCCTACTTAGCTTGGTCGATCTTTCTACCTTTGACAACTATGCTTGGGGTCGGGACACCTTGGCTCGTATGTAAGATCTTCTCTTCAAATTCTTGAAGTAACATCTCTTAAGCTTCGAATCAAATTTCAAATTTCTTGTGAGTTTTACTCATTCTTACTTTAATTTCTATTTCAGATTTGTTTTTTTTAGACGATGATCTTGGATAGGCCTTTGTTGTTTCCTGGCAGAAAATATTCATATTTTCCCAAACTTCCACACTACTTTCAATCCTGGGACATCTAGATTACCCAGGTTTAGCTCTTGCAGCGACTCCGAGGCCTTACCACTGCTCAGGTATTTGATTCAACCTTATGTGTTTTTATTTATGCTATCACACTTACATTTTCATGTTGAATTCCCTCAAATATAGATTAGGACTGCCCCTTAGGGTGACTCAAACGATTGGACTCATGAGATGAGAGAGGATAGGCCCTTTGTGGGTAAACATTTGATTATTGCAAGTACCTAGTCCATGGAGTGGTACTTGGAGAGCATGATTGAGGTATGTCATCTTCTACCTAGACTCAGGTTAACTCCTCCTCCACTACCCAGTTGATCCTCATGAGCTTGTCGAACGCTTATGAGGAGTTCTACCAAACCCGGCTTCTAGGATGGCCTACCACGAATCTTGAGCCTATCCCAGCAAATGATGAGGATGATAGTAATGACAGAGCTTCTTCAGGAAGAGGTGGTGGACCTTCAAGAAGTACTGGCCCTTCAGGCGGTGCTATCCTTCAGGTTCATAAGGTGTAACCCGAGTGACGGTAAGTCTTACTCGATTTAAATCATTTTTCAACACTTGGTGCATTTGCTTTTTGACTTGTATCTCTATATGATTGTTCTCACAGGATCACCAGGTAGCAAGAGAGTTAAAATTCGCCATGCAAGCTCCTCCGCTTCCTCTACCGCCGCCTTTACTGATTCATTGGTTATGCCTTGTCATAGGGATTTCCAGCCCATCCAGCTGGGATTCACTGTGTTTAGACCTAATAGGAGTCACTACATGCCTGCACTTGAGCCATACTACGACCTAGTGAGGCCGATTAGCTATACCCCGTAGATGCTACTCATGTAAGTATTTATATTCTTAGATTCATGCTTTTCTTTTCTCCTGTTGTCTTAGTTGTTGATCGCGTATATTTGATCTTAGATCTCTGTTGCTGATGGCACTATGGATTGGGGGTATCTTCATGCTTTTCAGCGCTTTAGCATGGGACACACGGCTGAGATGGTGGTAAATTTCATATTTATGCAAAACAAGATGCATGTAATGTTATGAGAATGCATGATGACATTTTATTTTGCAAGGGCACATTCATTGGCTGAATACAAAGATTGAGGGTCTCACGCTTGGCGACAAACCATCACAACAGCAGCCTCCTTCATATCCAGGACCCTCCAGGTCATATGATTCCACCTCGGACTATCAACCCAAGTTTGATGATTCCGGATTCGAGCAGTAGACTTAGGATTTTTTTAACGATATTTTTAGACATTGTATAGTACAAGCTTGCCACTTATGTTGGCTCATTTTTTATGAAAATATTTATTTTCCATTGATTGCATCTTTTACAAATTTCACCTTTGGAAATGACAAAGAAACAAGTTTGTGGGGTAATCTACCAATATTGATAGATTGCCTTATTAACTACGTATAGCAAAGCGCAACTCTTCTTCTTCTTTGCCTCATTTATATCTTCACAATGAGTGACTACTTGAGATTTCACCGTCACTTAAACAATTATCTAAAAAATGTCAACGGTTGGTCTAAACTCGAGCGTTGCGGTTTGAGGAACATGAAGGAGTATGTCCGGATCTTCATCAAGAAGAGCTTTTGATGCTGCCACAGAGTTTTGGGATCTAATCGATAATGTCTTTCATTTCGGGAATCAAGAATTATGTCCCATGTATGAAGACTTTTGCGGGCTTTTGATGTCTTCGATGACTTACCCATCGCCCTACCGTCTCATCGTCCTAAATTCACTTAAGCTCTGATGAACCATTTTAGTATGAAGAATTATGTCCCTATGACTTGGTGCATTTTCTTTTTGACTTGTATCTCTATATGATTGTTCTCACAGGATCACCAGGTAGAAAGAGAGTTAGAAGTCGCCATGCAAGCTCCTCTGATTCCTTTGCCGCTACCTTTGCTGATTCATTGGTTGTGCCTTATCATAGGGATTTTCAGCCCATCCAGCTAAGATTCACTATGTTTAGACTGAATGGGAGTCACTACATGCCTGTACTTAAGCCATACTACGACCTAGTGAGGCCGGTTCGCTATACCCCCATTGTGAGCAGGCATGACCGGAACGGTCATTTCAAGGGTCGAGCTGCGTGAGGCGCGAACTCGCCCGGGTTTCGGTTTGAGAGTCTTGGGATCTTTGGGGAATGATTTCTATTAAAGAGAAAACCATTTTCAATTCGATTTTCTTTTAAAATGATGAAAGTAGTAAGACAAAGCCGAAACCCTATTTTACTAGGAATAGAGTCGCCACCCGGTTCAGCTCCACCGGGAATTGTGATATACTGATCCGTGGTAGGATTTTTATACCTGAAGAGAGAGATTCTGAGTTCGTATATAATGGTTACTAATTTTATTCAAAAATTGAGAATTATGACTTTTTATGACAATTTTGGCATTACGACGGCTTAGCAAAACAGTAAAAACTAGCCGGTATTTCGGCAGAGTAACGGCGCTACTTGGGATTTCCCACAGTAATTCGGACAGGGTTTCCCTTATTTTAGGGTGCCCGATCTTCACCTTTTCATTGTTCCAGGATGACGTGAGAGCCGGTGTGGGACCGAATTTGTCATTGTTTTGACTAAAACTTTGACAAAAAGTAGAAAATAATTTACTGGAATTGATTTGGTGGCGTTTCGACTCGAGTTATGGCTATAATCACGAGTGAAACTGATTTGAAACGAGTTTTATCGAGTTTAAGATGAGAATTTCCATGGGAAACTTGACTTAAATCGAAGCTCGAGAGATTTTTTATGAGAGTTTTGAGTTTGGCAGAGTTTCGACGTGTTTAGAGGCGCGAACGGACGAGTTTTGCTCTGGGGAAAACCGAAAATCCGAACTTGTCCATGAAGTGGGGGGTGAGATTTCTATTTATAGTAGGGTGGTAAATAGCCATGGGACTATTTACCTGGGGGGACAAAATCCCCGTAAAATCCGGGAAGCTAGATTTGGCCTTAAAATAGGTAAATAACCGCGGGGCTAATTACCTAGGTATTTAGCCGCGGGGCTATTTACCTATATGGGCTTATTTTGACTGTTTTGGCCCAATAAGCAAAACTAGGGGCCTTTGGCCCCTAGCCCTACCTTATTTTGGCCAAATTCGATCGTTTGGGCCTCCAAAATGGGCTTTCAATGTTGTACTAAACCCTAAACAGCTTTTTTGGTTCTGATTTTCTGACTCTTGATTGATTATTCTCGTTTCTATGGCAGAAAGAGAACAAGTGACATGAAAAGAAATTTTTGGAATTTTGAAATTTCTCAGGTTCGGAAACCTAAGCGGGAATTCGGTTCCAACCGGCTTTGCTGATCCTCAGGGAACTGACGTAGGAAAATTTTTTCGTCATCGGGATGGAACGGACCGTGCTAACAATAATGTCAAATGGAAAACTATAGATTCCCTTTCAAATGAGCCGAAGCCAGACAATGAAAAAAAACCGTGTTATCATCACCCAAAACAAGTAATGTGACATTTGATTGTTGATGTCGTATTTTCTCAAAGCTTTGAAGATATTCCATTATCGATGTCCGAACTACCTGTAACTCCGATCTATCGAATACATCTACCAGGAGCACCACATTGCTCGAAGTGAGAGATAAAATCGGACTCTACAAATCTTTAATTCTCTGTTTTAACCTCTCAAATTTTGAAGAATCCCAAGTACGAATGTAATCCCTTATCTGACATAACTTAAAGTTAATATCCCGACAAGCTGAACCAACGTAAATCAAATGCATCGTTATACTACCAACGGTTAAGGGAGCGAAACAAACATAGACTCAAAAATCCAAAATCATGAGACTTAAACACAATAGGAAAATGATCAGATAATCCAAAGTCGATAAATTCAACCTCGGCCACATATCCAAAATATTCTACACGAAATTAACTCGATCAATCCTTGAAAACAATTGGCTATTGAACCACGTATAATCCCGTCCATGTAAAGGAATATCATAAAGCACACATTAATTAAAGAAATTCTTGAAACTGGATTATTGACTTAAAATTCTCACCCCTGCACGCTCAGAACTATGTAGAACTTCATTAAAGTCCCCACAAGCTAACACTTTTTCAAGCCCCTGAATGATAGGTGATAATTCCAACCATAACTGCAAACACTACAGGAAATTTAGGATTCACTAATGATAAATAATCATTTTGCTGACGTAAAACATAAGTTTTTGTCACAAAAGCATATTTTTCGTCATCGAAGATCATTTTTAATCATCGTAAAATTTTAAATTTCTTGTAGTGAAACTCTCTACATAGATCGTCAAACCATATAGACAAACTAAAGGAAGCTCGAACTTAGCTGAACTTTGTCTAGTTTTGGAATACTGACTAAATTATTAACGAGTTCAAGCCAAATTTTGAGTTTTGTTTAAACTTAATATTATGTTTGAATTGAATAATTAGAGTGTTATGTATATAGAATATCTTTAATCTCCTTAAAATATTTAAACCTTATGGTATATATATTTACGTACTTATGTTTTGTTTTTACATTTATATGAGACCAAAAAAGACTAACCGTGTTCGATAGTATTTTAAATATAATAAAAATAAAACATTAAGCTATCGTAAAAATAATATTCACTATTTTACAGAAAAATGTCTTATAAATATAAGGCCAAATGTGTACGGAGCCCCCCAAAGTTGGCACGAAGTGCCCTATGGTACCCCAAGTTTCAAACGTGACACTTTGCCCCCCAATGTTGGCAAAACTGATACAGTTTGCCCCCTCAATGTCACGTACCAATATTACCCAGACTTTAGTGGATTTACAGAGTGCATTACGGACGGTTCTTGTAAAGAACCATCCGTATTTCTCCTTATTGCAGATGGTTCAAAACCGACCGCAATAATACCTTATCAATCGCGTCGAGGGCGGTGCAGTCGTTCCTAAACAAAATAACAATATTTGAAAAACAAAATAGGAATCAATATTTGAAAAACAAAATAGGAATCAATATGCATAGTAAATATTTCGAACAAAACGGGAATTAATTAGTGATTTACATGCATAGATGAAAAACCTCCAAAAGTTAAGTAAAAAATAGGCAAATAAAATATTCCTTTTTATTATCATTGTGAATTAGGAATATCAAATTTATTTATTCGGTAAATAATCGATTATATTAAAATAGGAATATATGAATGAATTTAGTATATAAATACATACACTTGCTCAATTGGAGTTAGGTCATGTTCTCTTGGACTACAATTCAATTAAGTTCAGTTAAGTTAAGTTCAGTTAAGTTCAGTTCAATTAAGTTCAGCTATGTGTAGTTATAAATTTACACTGAAATAAGTTCAGTTCAGTT
>CAOJBI010972127.1:0-12381 GCA_948277035.1 Euphorbia corollata | reverse complement strand
TGCATATCCACCTCAACACCACAACTCATGTAAGATCAGCTGAGTTTGTACGCAAGGTGTTCGACAAATGTCCTCAATTGTTGAAGCAGACGAATGCCAATGGCGACACTCCACTCCACATAGCAGCGAGGTATCGCCACTTAGAAATGACAAAATTGCTGATCGAATTGGCGAAAACGGGAGACTTGGAGAGCGGAAAAGATGCAGTTGCAGAAGCAAGAAAAATGATGAGAATGGTGAATAAGGATAAAGATACAGCCTTGCACGAGGCTGCTCGGTGGGATAGTAACTATGTGGTTAGAGCTATATTGGGTGAAGAGGATCTTGACTACAAATATGGTGTTAATAACTGTGGAGAAACCCCTTTGTATTTGGCAGCAAGATGTAGGAGTATTCTCTCGCTCGATGCAATGTTAAAAGCTTACAAAAACAAACCAGTGGCTTACCAAGGCCCTAATGGTAAAACGGTTTTGCAGGCTGCTATAGTCTTTTGCTCTGATTACGAGGGTAAGTTTATCCATTTGTTTTGTTACTTTGTATGTTGCTACGTTTGTTTGGGTAATCTTGTCATGTCACCAAATATAGATACATGCATAGTTAGGCCATGAACTAGACATTTATGATGTCCCTAACTTTGAAAAGTATCTAACATGATATCATTCTTGAGCCCCTTCAGTGCCACTTATAGCACCTCCTGATTCAAAAGAGAGAAATAAAAAAGTGGATGTCTTTGAAAAATCAATCAAAAGAGACACCCTTATCTTTTAAGCTATGAGAAACACTCTCTTAATGTTAATATTTAAAAATAAGATTTCCTGTATATTTTCTTCATTTGGTTTTCAAATGTTAAGAAAAATTGCTTCATTCTAAACCCTTCATTTTAAAATAAAAGGATTAGATTGAAAAGCACAATTATCTTCTCTCTCCTACATTTGGGGAGAGAGACACACAGCTTTTCTCTATTAGGGGATAAAATTATACGTACGTTGTTTCATATATGGGAATTTTTTCCGAGTATTCCCTATTCTCATCGTGCTGGATCCCAGACGAGGATGGGGAGTTGCCGCCCTTTTTACATTTGACGAAAGGGGTAATTGAGTAATAGGATTGACGTAAATGTCAAGCATTATGATCATGAATTTATTTATCAGAACTCTTACTTTGCAGAAATCATGTCTAGAGTAATAGATGATATGGGAAGTTTGGTGAATGAAGCAGATGAAAATGGATGGACTCCGCTTCATTATGCAGTTTGTGTTCGACATTCTTATGTCGTGTCAAAAATATTAGAGAAGGATACAAGTTCAGCTTATATGAAAGATAATGACAGAAAGAGGACAGCTCTTCACATAGCAGCTTGTTTGGGGAATATAAATGCAATGACAAATATTATATCTAAGTGTTGTTATTGTGCTGAACTCGCTGACTACAGAGGCTGGAATGTTGCTCACTTTGCTGCCATTAACAAAACTTCTCAAGCTATACATTTGATCTTGGAAGAATTTCCTAATTCATTACATCACCTTGGAAAATATAGGGATATGAATGGTTATTCTCCTATAGAACTCTATTTTTATGTAACATATAACACGGTAAATTATGAGTGGAATTTGAGCATGTATTCCCATATATATTACAGACTGAGAAATGAACCACTCGAACAGATTTCCAAAAAGAAGGTAAACTTTCGTAAGCGACAATTGAGATTATATATAGGATATTGTTTTGGTGATTTTTCAAACATATTGCAGGAAGAAATACTAGGATGGATTAAAGAGCTTGGAAGTGGACCGTTTGGCAAACTTGTTCCGGGGATACTTGCTCCCGAGAAAAGTCCAAAAGAAAAAAGAAAAGAGATAGAAGAAAAGATAATACCAGAGTTGGAGAAAGCTAAAGACTCGCATTTAGTGGCAGCTGTACTTGTAGCAACAGTAACATTTGCCGCTGCATTTACTTTACCTGGGGGTTACGTAAGTGATGAAGAGAAATCAAATAACTTGAAATTGGGCAGTCCAATTCTAAGCAAAAATGCAGCATTTAAAGCATTTGTTATCTCTGATGGCATAGCAATGGTGCTGTCGATTTCTTCGGTTTTTGTTCACTTCATAATGGTGATGCTCGGGTATAAACAGAAATACTATTGGTTGCTGAGATCTGCATTTTGGTTCATTGTTATTGCAATGGGAGCTATGGTTGTTGCATTTGTTACTGGAACTTACGCTGTTTTAGCACCGAACTCCTTTGGATTAGCTCTTCTCACGTGTTTCATTGGATTAAGCTTCTTTGCTTATGTGTTCTATACTGTCATTAGGCTTATATTTGATTCGGCATCTGATCGTGTTATTGTTCTCAATGATCCGTACATAGGTCCTCGATATCTATGTAAGTATAGACTTTCTCTTCTTGATTTTATATGAAATATACATTTATGAAATATGAAGTTTTGAGACCAATAAGTTGGGAGCATGACAGATTTCCAGTCCTATTACTGCAATTCAGAGGTTTTTGATATTATAATTCACCTAAAGGATTAGTCAGCATCCTATTCGGCTTTTGAAAACCAGTGGTATTTTCCAGAACAAAACTATCAAGTTTTGAATGCGTCTAGTTATAAATAGAACTTCACTAATAAATTTTTAGTAATTGATTGAGCCTTAGTCCCTGCGGTGCTTTTTGAGCTCTTTTTCAAGATGAATTAATTTTAAAAGAACATTTTGGTTTAGCTGTTAGTTGAATGTGTTCTTGTTAGTTAATGAACTTATAGCTTTTGAGAATTCATAACTGGTGTTTTAAATCTACAATGAATCCTTGCTGCCAAGTTATATTTATTTCAAATACATATATAAGAATGCTTACTTTACTGATGATTCTACTTGAAGGTTGCGGCTGGTGCAAACTGTTCTTTTTATGCTGTTACTGTTGTTGTTCGTTGACCTGCTACCCGATATATGCACTTGCCAATATGATATCTCGAGCGAAAGAAAAGAGAAAGCAAGAAACGTAACGAATCATTCGCTTTGTAGTGCTGCAAGCAACAAATTCAACTCTATTCTATTTTTCAGTTTCTTAGTTAATATTACTGATGATGAAGCTTTGCACCAAACTTTGTAGCTCTCAGGAAAATGAATAAATGCATAGGGAAATTCTCAACAAGAATTTGTCACTTCTCTTTTGCTTTACCTTTGTTGAAAAATTTGAAAATGAAGGAATGGCGTTGGTTTTTGAAGGAGTGGTATTGCCAGATGATTTATTGTACAAAGCGTTGCATTTCACATGGTTCATTTTCAATTGTAATGGGTGATCTTTATCTCAATGGTTTTAGATTTATTTGCAAGTCCAATGACTATTATCGTAATTTCCAACCTCTCCTCCAGGTATTTTAATAATATATATCTCGGGTAAGGTTTCTTACACGTGTACGTTTTGCGAGTCTGATTGCTAGTTTACAAACAAAACTTCAACGGGCTAGAAGAGTCCGGTAAAAAGGTGTTAAGAGTACTAATCTGAATTTGATCATAGTACTTTCGTATAATTCCCAATATCATTTTACTTGGTGTTTGACAACTAGGGATTTCGACGGGGCGGGAGCGGTTTGTAAAATCCTTCACCCGTATCCAACATTTTCAGGAACGGTTTTGGGATTCTCCATTCAGTGTATCGGAGATTTCTTTACACGCATTCTGCACCCGTGCGGTTGTGATTGGGTTTCTGGGAATCCACTCCGTAATCGTGAACATACTGTTTTTTCATATTAGACAATTCAATCCTAGATAAATTTATGGTTAGATGAATATACAATTAATCTACTATTCAATTTGGATAGAAATTATAAATGATTAACAAACCAAAAATATAATGAAATAAAAATCAAACATATAATAACTTAATCAAATGTTTGAAACTATCTCGATATGTTTGCTTTTAAACCAAATTATTTAGATTGCTTAGATTTAAATCATTAACATACAATATGAAAGTATCGATGTTATATTCATCAAGCATGCATAAAACAGTATAGCATCACAACTTAACTAATCACCTGAAATGAATCCATGTCTGTTCATGCATGTACTTTATCCTTGATTACCAAATAGATATATTTTTTTACCAAAAGAAAAGTACACTTTATATTTACATATAATTTCAGGTATTTCATGGTTAACCTCACGGGAATTAATTCAGGAGCGTGGCGGGGATACCTCCATCCATACCCACTCGCATTTTTTTAGCGGGGGTAACTTTCACCCACACCCGCCGTGCTGTTGAAGATTTCGATTATTTCTCATACCCAACGATTCGGATCACCGCGGTTTCTAATAATCTCCGTCCTATT
The DNA here is from genome assembly GCA_948277035.1 of Euphorbia corollata. Lineage (NCBI taxonomy): Eukaryota > Viridiplantae > Streptophyta > Magnoliopsida > Malpighiales > Euphorbiaceae > Euphorbia > Euphorbia corollata. The sequence goes on along the minus strand of CAOJBI010972127.1, from coordinate 8,048 downwards.
TACATTTATTTACATCCGCATCGATAACCATATATAAACAATCATTTCTCAAATTTTCAAATAGTTTGTCAAGGCTTTATCAAAACTTACATGAACCTTATAATTTTCTATGGAAATGAGATGAATGTAGTACCAATAGTATATTATTTTATATTCTTTAGTTAAATTCTACTTTATTCCTTGGAATAACCAATCCACTCATATCATAGGTGAGAAATTTTCTTCATTAATTAGGAGTGAGGTGATATCGAATGAGCCTTTTAATAGACTATTTTGATTGAAAATTTTTACCTTTTTTATAAAGTTAAGGGTGGGAAATCCGGGCTCGAAAATTAATAACAAAGAAAAATAATAATTAAAAAAGCGGAAAAGAAAAACAAAATAAAACCTAAGATGGAAATATCAAGAAGCAAATACAAACAGTTCTCATATAAAGGAAAGTATTTATTAGGCGACCTATAAGGACGTTGTGACTCTTTTCTAGCGTCACATATAAAACTTTTTCTTCTTTTCAACTTTTACTTATCAATGATAGATATTTTTCTTAATATCATTGTAATTACTATCATATAATTCATAGCTCGAAGTAATAGAATGTTCCGGGAGAACAGTATTTTACATCAACATGGTCCTCTTCGTCATCACTTGAACCAAACTTTTTTTACCTTAACTTTTTTTGTTTCAAACTCAATTTGACATAATTTTTCATTTTCAAATCTATAATAGATAGATCTTATTGTAATTTGAAGTCAAAATACAAGTTTAATAAATTAATTTCTCAAAATATGAGGTAAAGGTATTATTATCATATAATCAGATATATGGTTGATAAAAACATAAATAATTAAGGTAAAACAAACTGAAATAATAACCCACATCATTTTAACCCTATGTTGTTCTTATTAATATGTAACACCATATATTTATATATATTTATAAAAAATAAAATAGTACATCAAATCTATAACTGAGGTTAGAAAATGAAAATGAAAACAAACAAATAAATTTTACAGGAAAAGATGATGATGAAGTATATATAAAACTAGTTGGCGGTTAGGCCGGTTTTGTTAAGCCATTCGTTAGCCTGGATCATTGCATTAACCGAAAACTGTGAAACTTGAGCAGGGCTTGTAAGAACATGGAATCCCTTCCACTTCACCCTTTTATCAGTTGCGGCTCCTGTTCCAGTATTTGCATACTCCGAAAAATCAAGAGTATCAAGGAATAAATCTCCAGACCAAGGAAGCCATCCTTCAGGTTGAATCACATCCGTGATTTCCGATTCCATAACAATCGCCCTTGAAAATGCCCTCCATGGCCTTCCCAAATACGACTTCACTGTTGTCCTTGTCGGGAATAGCTTATCTTCAGCTATAATCTTGCTCTTGGTGATCACAAGTGCAGTGGTTTCATGCTTGTCTGATCTTCCATGTGCAGACACTGTGTTGAGTTGGTTGGGCAATGGAAGCCTAACGACAATTTTGGAGTCTTGAATCACTACCGATGCATCTCCAAAGATGAAGTCGATAGTGCCGGAAATTGTGCAGTTTCGGTAGAATTGTCTGTGTGCTTGTGTGTATAGTGTATCTTGGTATCCTTCAATGCTGCAGTCGAAGAATGATGCCTGATCAGCTTGTACTCTAAGTGCCACTGCTTGGTGGCCTTCGGGCCCTGCTGTGTTTTCGATTGTCAATGACTTGGCGGTGAAACTCGTCCCAAGAACCTCTGCAACATTAGCAATATATATCAACATTGGCAAGCAAATGAATTCATTAGGGTTTGCAATTGATGATTCTTTGGCTACGCCATGTTCCTTTAAGAAATGCAGCGTTTTATGAGCATCAAAATTATTTTTGGTGATGAAAAAACATGTTTTTTGTGACAATATGATTTTTGCATCATCAAATGCTAAATTTCTAGTATCAAGTTATATAGGGTTCTTTGAGCCTACTGGATTACATCTCCTCGATATCTAATGATGAGTACATTTTTTGTCATGTTTTTTATAATGAAACGGAAACCGGAAAATCCACCCCCAACTATTATCAAGGAAAAATAAAAAAAGTCCTACATGAAAAAAAAAAGAGAACAGGAAATGAAATCCTAAGAGAAAGGCAATGTTATGTATACTTCAACAAAAAAATGGTTGCTTTTTCAATGAAATATAGTTATTAGGTTAGCAAACGAACTTACCGAATGTGGCAGAGTGCATGGTTTTATAGCCAGTTTTGTTGCTATGGCTTCCGCTGATGATGGTCTTTCCAGGGCCATCACCATACATGAAAACATTGAATTGTTTCTTTTGTATAGATAGATATTCCTGATATTTTCCAGCCTTAATATAGACGACACAAGAGGCTGGATCATTTAAGGGGCATCTTGCGAGAGCTTCAGCAATGGTCTTGAAATCACCGCTGCCATCCTGGGACACCGTAAAATTAGGCTTAATGTCATTACCAGCGGCCAAAAGCACCCTGTGATTTTCCGACATCCAATCAGGAACGTCACCATCAACCGAAAAAAGCCTCCTGGAATTGGGTTGAGGAGCATTGATCTCAAGTCCAAAAGTCGATAAAAATTTCGACATTCCATTGACAATAGCCAAAGCGTTACTTGTCAAATGCGTTGCATCAAGCATTCCATTTTTCATTTCAGTTTTATACTTGCTGTTCGGGTCGCCGAATTGATCTAAGCAAGTGTCTTGATAAGAGATTACAGCACTCAACCAGTTTTGCAGATCTGCAGTGCGTTGCGATAAGGTTTGAGCGTCACTATTTCCCACTGTCGAAAACGAGGCTTGAAGCTCTTGAACCGCGTCCTCCAATAAGTCTTTACAGTCTTCTAGGGACATCTTGACTTCCTTGTCATTAGGGTCCGCTTTACCGATCAAGCTTGTCGATAAATTGAAGGACTTTTTCACTGCTTCAACTGTCGCCAAAATTGCTGCCTTAACATATTCTTTAGGGTCTGAAGTGTCATTGACTTTGCTAAGAGTCTTTTCGCAGGCTTCTTTGTAATCGGTAGGTTGACACAATTGAGAAGCGGTTCTTGTTGAGGTAGAAATGCCTTGGCTGCTACCACTATTGCCTCCACCACCAATGCTGCCTTTTGATCCACCTGACTGAGCAATGGCTATTACTCCGATCACCACTCCGACTACTAAAATAAGAGAAAAAACCGATACTACGACTTTTCCCATCATTTTATTAATTTTGTTTTTTTTTTCTTGTTTTTAAATTTTTTAGGTTTTGTTTATATTGCCTCCCTCTGCCACATACGCTTTCCCGGTGCAGTTTCCGATTTGTCGAAATCGGAGAAAACGACAAAACTGAGGAAGAGGGAGACTTTTGCAATGAGAGCTATGGAATATTGGGTAGCTAAGAAATAATTTATAGAATGAAAATTTGATAAGTTGAATGGTTGTTCTACATTTCAGCTCTTTTGTAAGGTTGGCAAATTGTAGCATAAAAAAAGGAGTTTTTTTAAGAATGTCCAAAAATTGCAAAAATTTGTTCAAAATATTAGTGGTTATCAATATATAGTAGTTTTGAATTACTTATTCATATCCTAACCAAAGTTAACAATAACTAAAATAAATTTGCATGTGAATTAATTTGAATTGTAATGAAGGGATGTTTCTTTGATATTGTTAGTGTTTTCTAACTTATAAGCACGTTAAAAATAAGAAGTCTGGCATATTTATTAAATCTGATAAATTGTTGATAAGCAGCAAATTGTAAAGGAATAAATTTTTAATATATATATATATATATATATATATATATATATATATATATATATATATATATATTCCATTAATAGAAAAATGCTTACATTCTAGAGATAGATAGAAAACTAATTCATTCTCTCGTAAAAAAAATCAGTTATTTTTTATAAATTTATGAGTTAACTGATTCGTAAACCTACATAATATAGAAACCAACATAATATAGAAACGAAAGGGAATATTCCGAATAGCACTGCACTATCAGTTAATTTTTCAAAACTAAACCCAAATGCAACATAAAACTAACTCGATTTGTCGAAACATTTAACGATAAATAAAAAGAACATCTTCAATTATATAGTTTTTAAGAAATAAGTGGAGTCGTGTCTGGAAGTCAATACTTGAACAAGTTTAGCTAGTTAGATTACAATCAGATGCTACTCCATATACAAATATCAAGTTTGTGAATAATTCGAAATGGATGCCCTTTTTTATTTGTCTTAATTTTAAACAATCATGTTTCTTTTTCTTTCATCTTTGTTATGTGTTATTTTTATGATTATATTGTTGTTGTTTAGGTCCGGGATTTTTATACGTAGAAAAAAAATTATGTTTAACATACAGTTTGACATGTGTATTAAGTATTAACATTTCGGACCTCACGAACAACAACATATGTGTTGAGAGACATTATTTCTTATCTCAGACTTATATACCTTTTTAGGACATGTTCTACAACCCAGATGTTTGTTTGATGCATGACCGATCAAATTAAATTTTCTATTCGGCGTTTTACGTATTCAACTTTTACCTATTTGGTGCCTGACATATAGAATTTTAATACGATAATTGAGGGTCAACATTCTATGCATGATCAACGAAACATACACATTCTCCAAACGACAATATAACTATTTCAGGTTTTTTGTGCTAATAGATGAACGTTTTATATACTGAAATTAAATTAATCATGCACCAAATAAGCAAATAATGAATTCATTAGATACCTAATCGGCAAAAAGCGAATACATCAGATATTAAATAAACAATTTCAACATATCAGATACCTAGAGAACATTTTGACTTATACAACAACCCCAAAAAGATATTTACATATCAAGTCAAAGATCTCGAACCTCTATATAATTAGCCGTTTTTTAGAGGGCAATCAACTGGTTCATGATCTTGCTCGCACGGCTAATTCTTCAACATTTAGGAAAGATTAATGAATGTCTTTCTATTTATCAGACTTAAAATTTTCATGTAAAAAAATTGAATACTACACGCATTTATCAAATAAGTTGATTAATCTTTTTAATCATACAAGCATGTATGAATTAGTTAAATGAGTCATAATATAGTTAGATTCATCCATAAAGAGTATTATTTCACATTCTAGTAAAATATTACCAGATTTAATGGAATATCCCCAAATTCATTCGGACAAATATTAAACTTCATTAATTAGAGTTTCAATACATATTGAATGAACCAAATTAATTTGATCGTGATTTGATTAGTTAAATCTTGTTCAAAATTGAACACTATTTTTAGCGAAAATTAAATTAAACATTTGCTTAAAATGGCAAGCTGATGTATATAATTAGACTACATTTCTGTACACAAGTAACCAACTGAACAAATTAATTTCTGCCATTCAATATAGGAATCACATTTCATGGAAATTTATGAAATGTAAAAAATGCTATAAAAACCTCATCAACTTGCAAGAGATCAATGCCTCAATAACCAAGAATAAGAGTAATCTCTTGTATACTTTTACCCTTTTGCATCGGCCCGAATTCACCATTCGCTTGGGCCGGCTGTCGGGGGGAAGAGGTTAGGCAAAAATAAGAATATAAAGCCAAAACCATGATAGGGAAAATAGTAGTCTCAGGGTTTTCCTTGCTTCTAGTTGTAGGAGTGGTCATTGGAGTTATTGCTGCGGTAAATCGCGGTGGTGGGTCCAATGACCTCGATAATTTATCGCCACAAATGAAGGCAGTAACCCAAATATGCCAACCCACTAACTACAAGGACATTTGCACGAAAACTCTTGGCGCAGTTAACAGCACGGATCCTAAGGAACTCATTCAAGGGGGCATTTTAGCCATTTCAAAATCTTTGACACAAGCCTTCGATTTGAGCAGCGACCTTATTGTCAAGGTTAAGGAAAGCGACACTCGGGTCAAGACTTCCTTGAATGATTGCAAGACATTGTTGAACGATGCTCAAGAAGAACTTCATGACATTATCGGAAAGGTTAAACAAGCCAGCTTGAAAGATTTATCGGAACAAGCTGACGAGTTCCGTATTTGGTTGAGTTCTATCATATCTTACAATGAATTGTGCATGGATGGATTTAACGATACAAATGAAATCAAGGCTACAATGTCAAATAGTACCGAATACACAAATGAATTGACCGACAACATTCTCGAAATGCTCGGAGGATTTTCCCATATCTTGAGTAACTTCGGTCTCCAATTGCACCTTCCCGGAACTAACTCCCGTAGGCTTCTTGATGCTGAAGGGTATCCTACTTGGTTGTCTGCCGCTGATCGGAAGCTTTTGGTTGCTAAAGACAATAATAGACCTAGGCCAAATGCGGTTGTAGCCCTAGATGGCACTGGTCAATTCAAGTCTATTAATGCCGCTATCAACGCTTACCCTACAAATCTTCAGGGCCGATATGTCATCTATGTGAAGGCTGGAATTTACAACGAGGAAGTGAAAATCCCAAAGAAAATGCCTAACATTTTCATGTATGGTGATGGACCTAGGAGAACCATCATCACTGGAAAGAAGAGTTTTGCTGGCGGTATCAACACCTTTAACACTGCTTCATTCGGTAATTCGCTTTTCTCTCATCAGTTATCGTTACTTCTATAGAATTATTCGCTTTTCTTTACGTGAATGACTTCTTAACATGGTAACCGAGCAAGCAGCATAAAAAGATATGCCGTTTGACCATTTGACAAAATCACAAGCTACTATTTTCTGTAAAATTTTCTGTAAATTTTTTTACGCTTACAAATATATATAATTATAATCTTCACCGCACTCTACCCCCATCTGACTTGAATCTATAATTTCTAAAGTCACAGATTCAGTCTTAACCACTCTGCTAAGATAATCGCCACACTATCTACTATAATATATTTGTTTAAATTCAAATTCGGCTTTGTTTCATGATCACAGTGGTCGAATCCGATGGATTCATTGCAAGATCAATGGGATTCTCCAACACAGCGGGGCCCGACGGACACCAGGCCGTGGCCCTCCGTGTAAACTCCGACATGGCAGTGATCTACAACTGTCGAATGGACGGGTACCAAGACACATTGTTGTACCAGGCCAAGCGACAATTCTACCGCAACTGTGTCATCTCGGGAACCATCGATTTCATTTTTGGATATGGAGCAGCCATCATCCAGAACTCCTTGATCATCGTCAGGATGCCAAACCCTAACCAATTCAACACAGTGACAGCTGATGGTAGGAAAGAAAAGGGACAAAACACGGGACTCGTGATCCACAACTGCAGGATCGTCCCTGAGGAGAAACTGCAGCCTCAGAGACTGACAATCAAAACATACCTGGGTCGGCCATGGAAGGCATTTTCGAGAACCGTTGTTATGGAGAGTCAGTTGGGAGATTTGATTCAGCCAGCTGGATGGAAAGAATGGATGGGAACTATGTTTCTTGATACTATTTATTACGCTGAGTATGCAAACACTGGACCGGGTGCCAATACTGCCGGGAGAATTAAGTGGAAGACTCTTCATTTCCTTAACAAGCAGGGGGCTCAGCAGTTCACTGCCGGAACTTTCCTTCCGGCCTCTACTCAGTGGGTCGGAGCTGCCGGAGTTCCGATCTTGGGTGGGTTCAGGACTTGATGGAGAAGGAGATAAATATGTTTTAGTTTGTTGATTATATTAATTTATTAAAGACAGCAGATGATTTATTATGCTTTGAAGATTAATTCGATGTAAAATGAAATGGGGAAGTGCTATTATAATTTTTTTTTTATTTAGGATATCCAATTTTTTTATTTTAATTTCTCAATCTATATATTTTGATTGATTGGTAAATTTGTTAATTTTTTTATGTCAGGGCATTTTCTTAAATTTCAGTGTTACGATAAAGATAAGTTAAGCAAAAGAAAAGAAAATTGAATCAAAGACTTGAATAAAAAAAACAGATGTATATTTCACAAGTGAATAGAAAGTTCTCCACGTCTTTACATCCATGCTGTATAAAACATAACGAATATAAATTCGTACATTGGCTTTAAAGGTGTTTCCAAGGTAAAATGAGC
>CAOJBI010972091.1:0-10877 GCA_948277035.1 Euphorbia corollata | reverse complement strand
AAAAATGGAGACCGTCTTTGATCGGACGGGTTATTGGGAAGCCGTAATCGCCGAAGAAATTTCTAATCAGTAGTTTCGATGACTGAATTGGTGAACTAGTGGCGGGATACTTAGTGAGGGATGATTTCTCCGAGACGGAGGTGTTATCAGAGTAATAGATGATCGGTGGCCGGTGGAGGGCAGAGAAGAGATTTTCAGAGAAGGGAAAACATAAGGGAATATAGAAATAGGGATTTTGATATTGATTGGATGTGTGTTTGGGCCGGTGAGAAAAATGGGTCTTGAATTTTTTTTTAATTTTATTTATTAATGTTTTCAAATCTCAAATTTACAAGGTATACGAGCTAAGTATCGTTATAAGACACGAGATTTTTTGAATCAAATTATATCATCTTTCCATACATTATATCATAATTTTATAAAAAAAAATCATTTACTTGGTTGATGATCACTTTTATCTATGCAAAACTTCTCGTTATGATTTTACCATCAAATTAAAGCAGTTTAATTTGTTCTTTAATGTCATTTGAATATCTTTATAATTTAAAATATGATGATCAAGATGAAAACATTATAAGAATTCAAATAAATTACGGGAAGTAAAGAAATGTTTATGTTTGAGCAACAATGCTGATTTGGTTTATCATATACTAAATTTTAATTATATTTTTGTATGTCATTATACATTTTATCAATAAAATGTTATAGTTTCTCAAACATTTAAATAGATAATCACAAGGTTTAATATATTGGGAGATGCTTTAAGTTGTTCTAAAAATCTCTGTTCCTTGAACTTTCAAAGTGACTCCGTAACTACTTTAACTTTTAAAAAGTACACTACTTTGCTCCCTGAATGTTGTGTGTCAATTTTGATTGGAAAGATTAAATCATAAAAATGACAAATTTGAAAAGTGAAACCAACCAGAAATTAACACGTGTCTTTTAGAAAACAACGTGATAAACTTTTCAAAAGTTGAGAAAGTTATAAAATCACTTTAAAAATGGATTTTACTCCCCAAAAATGCATTGTACGAAAATATAACAGTGGTAAACGTTGGATTAGGAAATATAACATTAGTCGGTGTAGTTTTAACCGGAATAAAAACGGAACTGAAAGCCATGTTTTCAATTTGCAAAGAAAACGTTTTCAACATTAAAAAAAAAACTAAAAACCAGTCCCGATAAAGGCCGGATGTGATAGTGTTAATCACTGAAAACGGGACCAGCAATCCCATTTTCAGTGTTTGAAAACGGGATCCCGGATCCCGTTTTCACTACACGTGCTTTGCTGCAGTCAAAACATGGGAAAAATTCCCACGCGTGGGAATAATTCCCACGCCTATGCTGGTCAATGGTCATTTTAAAATGACCAGCATATTTACTTCCCCAAAACCCACCCACTCATTCATATTTCTTCCCCAAAACCCAACTTCTTTTTTTCTGCATATTTCCTGTCTCTTCTCTATTTCCTTATAAAAAATAATTAACTTCAAATCCATTTTAATCTAACTCTATACTAATTTTATCTATTCTTCTAACAAGGTAATTTATTTCAAATTTATAACTGTTATAATTTTGTTATTTGTTAGTGTAAATATAAAAAATTAAGTTAATGTTGTTGTATTTGTTTTGTCATTGTGTAGGTTTAATCTTCATCAAAATTAAGGTATGCATTTTATTATGTAATTATTTACCATCATTTAGTTAAAATGTGTGAAATAAATAATTATGTTTAGTGCATTATAGAAATGATTTCAATAACTATTTCATGTGTGAAATAAATGGATTCCCTTGTTATAAATCAATAGTCCCCTAAACTGATTATTCGCATAGAAACATGGTTTTTTTATTGATTATTTTCTTCGATTTCTAATAACTTAGATGTATAATAACATGGAAAATATCACAAATTTTACGTTGAAACAAAATGAGTCTTTGTCATTATTTGAATATTGCACAAAATCCTTGAATAACTTTTGATGGACTCAGGTTTAAATTCCTAATGTGATTTTGAATAAAAACTAATAGAACCCTATCACTGATTTACGCACATGTATAGATAAATGTTAATATTTATACATGTGCGTAAGTTGAAAAGGCAATAAATTGTTCTTAAGAAGTTAATAATAATAATTTGCTAAAAAGATTGATGAGTATTATTTCAATTTTTATAGCAATGAAACACTTTTAGTTGTTGTTTTTTTGTTACGAGTACACGGAAATAGAAATAAACGAATTTAGATATGTGCTTTGTAGTTATTCAACGATTTTTACAACTCATAAGTTTCTAATAAGTCAACTTATAAACCATTGAACTTTTTATTAGCTACTTAGAAGTTTGCTTATTATTTGAAATAAGATGAAGACTATTTAGTCATAAAAAACTACATTGTTCAACATTAATAACAAATACTAAATTTTGGATTAGTTAGAAATCAGTTCTAGAAACTTTGTTAGGTATAAATTTGGAGTAACATAAGTTAATTAAATTTAATATACATGCAAAAAACTAGAATTTTGGTCGATAGTGAAAATGTAATCAATTTTGAGAATTTAGTTAGTTATTAGAAGAATAAGAATTACTAATTCGTGCATACCAAATACTAGGTACAAAAAAATCGTAGATGTAAAAATTATTGGAATTTCCAACAAACATTTTTTCAATGTGTCTTTGAAAAATTAAATCAAAATGTTTTTTTAAAAAAGAATAATGCAAGAAATAAAAAATGCTATTAAAGCACTCATGATAATAACTTTTTTCCATGCTGTTAAAGCAACGTGAGATACGTATTTTACGATAAAAGTCATTAAACTTATAAAATTTCAAATTTAAAAACAGTGCAACATAAAAAAAATATACTTCACAAAAATATTTCACCAGACTATTTATTGTTTTATTATTTTAGGTTGAAAAAATGATCGACGTTTTTTAAGAATCTATAATAGTTAGTTATATATCAAATATGATGAAATATATATGTTTTGTTTTCTGCAAAGAGAAATGGTTAATATTAGAAGATTTCGAGAAATAATTAATCCCGGACCACTAGACCCTCGTGTGCTATCTTTACATCATAAGCACAGATTTCAGAAAATATGACAAGGAGATGTAAAATCTTACACAATTTATCTCATTCAGATAATTATGAAGAAATGTAATTATTAATTTGTATTATTACAGAATGTTGAAGAAATAGCAATACAAAAAGGCGGAGTTGGACAGCTGTTCGATTACGTACCTGGGAGAATGTATACAAAGCTGATAGACTGCGGGTGTGGTGGAGTAATAAAAGTTGGAACGATGAAAGTGGATTATCGGTTGATTACAGCACTAGTGGAAAGATGGAGGACTGAAACTTATACCTTTCACTTGACTGTTGGTGAGGCCACTATAACGTTACAAAACGTGCATGTCTTAACTGGGTTGCGTGTAGATGGAGCAGCCGTAACAGGATGGACAACACATGCTGCTAATCTCACAAACACATGCTATGGGTTATTGGGAGTTTCTCCGACTGATACCCCGAATGCCGTATTAGGGAATCAAATCAAATTGACTTGGTTTATGGATAACTTTTCCAACCTACCCGAGAATGCAAATGATCTTATAGTGGAATGTTATACCCGCGGCTATATCATGAGCATCATTGGTGGGTTGCTCTTTAGTAATACAAGGGGTAATAGTGTACATGTGATGTGGCTGAGATTGTTTGGGGATTTAACTCGAGATGGTGTTGGTAGTTATGCATGGGGAGCAGCTGTGCTTGCAAATATTTATCGGGAGCTTCACAAAGCAACTGATTCGGAAAAGGAACAAATGGGTGGATGCCTTCAACTTGTACAAGTTTGGGCTTATGAGGGAATCAAGACTATATCTCCGAAATTGAAACAACCATAAGTGATATCGAACGATGGACCATATGCAATGAAGTAAAAATTATTGTCTATTCTATTTGAATTTGTATCGTTCCACCTTACATTATTTAACAACGTAATTGAATTGTAGGTGGAGTTCTGCAAGATAATTGAGAGTTGATTTGGAACAAATTAGATGACGGTTAGATCGTTTAGAAATCGATGAGGTATGGTTCATTAAATGAATTACATTTTGACTTGCATTCGTTTAATATGCTATTTTTTATTCAATGAACACCATTTCAATCACTAACTTAATATATGCGAATATTTCATGCAGTTTGTTTGGGAACCTTACAATAATATTCTTCATTTGTTGCGGCAATATTGTATTGATGGTTTGGAAGTGTAAGCAGTTGTGCCAATCATATGCTTCAGTACAGTCGATTTTTACCATCCAGACCGTTGTATGCGACAATTCGAAATGGACCAACTCATACCGAATGATATCAGTAAAAACCTTTGGCCATTACAAACGGTCAAATTAACTGGATATGGGGATACTGATTGGGCAGCAAAGCATTCCCAATATATACAGTTACGGAATTTGCACAGGCAAAGGTTGATTGTCGATTCGCGCTAATAGCGGATGGGTCCATAACAGCTGAGTCAATCTGAATATATGCAGTGGTATAAGAGAATAACTAGGCGGTGGATCAGCCAAGCTGGTGCTGAAAGTAGAACCATCTACGCGAAGAGTCAAAAATCAATATCAGTCATGTATAGATTTCTCATTCACTCAATTTCAATTCCAAAAAAAAAAACTAGTTATTAATAACATGTACCGAAACTAAAACAACATAATTTGTTTGTGAAATTTTAATGTTTGGTTTACACGTTTAATAAAAATTGCTAATCATCTCCGGCCATTATGTTTTTTCATATATCCATCCAAATAAAACATGTATTGATGAAATTGTCTTATTTTTACATTTTTTAAAATTTGTCTCATTTGGGTTTACATTATTAAATGAAAAGAAAAATCCCCAACCCACCCCGAATGTGATTCGAACCTGAGACCTTTAGAGTTCACAACTTCCGTCTTAACCACTAGACCAAGACCTCAATCACGTCTTATTTTTATATTTTTACATCAAGTTAATTTTAACCTATTTCATTACGAGGGTATTTTGGTTCATTTTTTTTAACTTACTTTCGTAATTTTCATTTTCAAAGTTTTGTTTATTAATTTACTCCAATTCAACATTCAATCTGAGTACACACCTAAAAATGATTTTTACTATTTTTCTATTTCCGTTTTTCTTCAAGCTGGTTTTAATATCATTTAGCCAGTATATTAATATTTAGTTTTTAATATGTAAAACAAATAATTACCTAGATAACAAGATTTTAAAGAGCAAATTCATGAACTTTTAATAGAGTTCTTGTGAAAGCAAATGGATAAACAGGTTATATTACTGGAAAAAGAACCCTTTTGCCAATGAAAATTACTTGCTAGTATTGTGAAATTCGTGGTGTATGTTAGTTACCCAACACTAGTTTACTTGAAAAACACATTAATCTTAATTTCTGCCAAGTCAATGTAGTAATAGTTTAAAAAACTCAAGCGATCCTCATCCCCCACAAAATTTAATAATTTCATACATATAGACACAATGACATTCTCTAAATGTATGCCCACTCATTATTTTATAATAAGGGCAATGAATTTATATACAAAAATAGTATGTATATATACATACGTCAAATTGGACGAGCAATTTTGTTTGCTTTCATTTTATTTTAAGCATATATATTAAAAGTATATGGTAATTTATTTATTGTATTTTATATATTGTATTTGGTAATTTATTTTCAATGGTTGTCTTTTATTTTTAAATTTTATTAATTTTTAATACTTAGGTGTAATTATCAAGTAGCTACTTTAACTGCTTCACATATAATAAGTTAACTGTAATGATAAAAATATATTTACAACAATTAATGAAGAGGGGAACGTGCACGTAAGCAGTCGAAGCACCAGACCACGATTGTAGCATTGAAAACGGGACCCTGAATCCCGTTTTCAATCATCCCGTTTTCAATCATTGAAAACGAGACTCTGAGTCCTGTTTTCAATGATTAAAGTGACTGGGCTGACCCCGACAGCCCAGTCACATCATGAACTATTTTTTTTCATTTTTTTCCTGAAAACGGGATTTTGAATCTCGTTTTCTTTACAAACTCAAAACGAGACTTCTAATCCCGTTTTCAGACGAGTTAATTGTATGCTTGGTTAAAAATATTATTCAACCCCATACCTTATCTCATTTTATTCCTTAATTATGCATTTATCTCATTTTATTCCTTAATTATGCATTTTCCTGGGCTTAAAACCCTCCCTATTTGACACCAATTATTACATATCATGGAGGACACCAAAAAGGATATCATTGTCGGGACAACAAGTCAAATTCACAGAACAAATAAATATCTTGGATGCAAATATGTGGGCCCTATAGCAACAAGCATTAGTACCAGAATCCGCGAATGTACCAAAATGCCCCCAGCCGACAACAAACATGAAACCGACAACAATAAGGGCATAAAACTTTCCCATTTTAGGACATCAAATTGCAGTTCAACATAAAAACACACCAATATTAACAGCTTCACTAGAAAGTGATCAAACCCCACTTCCATAAATTTTTTTCTAAGCCAAACACTACCATAATTTATACAATCAACTCCACAACAACCAACTACACTACACTTACTACGCCGCTCGACCGACCTACACCGCTCTAACTTACTTAGATAGCAATTGTCTGCTCCGAAACGGAGGCCAAACCTTGCATCAATCTCGCAATTTCAGCCGTATCGTCGAGATAGTACTTAGCCTTGCTCGGTTTGTTTCCAACCGTACAAGCAAATACTTCGGCATCTTGACTGATACAAGGACAAGCCTCGGTACTCAATATCACCTCGAACATATCGTCATCTGACCGGTCGTCTCCGATGCACACCACAAAATCTGCCGATAATCCCTTCCCTTGCATCGTCGAAAGTAAGCGTTTTGCGACTAATCCCTTGCTTACACCCTGCATATATATGTGTACTCATTTGTCAAGGCTCGTTAAATCCGAACCCTGTCAATTTTTTTCGATAATTTCATGTAATCCTATTATACTACATAAATTAGCATTGCTACATTCACGTTGTTGTTAAGGCGGCTAAAGCAGGCAAGAAAATAAACAACCTTCAATGATATTCTAATTGCTACAACTTTGAGGTATTTCTCTAAACTTCTCCTTCAACTTATAATCTTATAAGTGATTTTTTTTAAAAGCTTCTTACTTAGTTTTAACTTTCATCTTACTTTTTATTTTTAAGTTAGAAAAAATAATAAGAAACCCTTCACTATCTAACTTATAAGTCAAAATCTCCTTATAAAGAACTTATAAGAAATAAATTCAAAATGAGAAATTTTGAGAAATGCCCCTACTATGAACTTTTGATTAATAACTTATGAGAATCCTATTTTAGTCTTCTATTGTCTTTAGAAAATTAAATGACACACTAAACAGGAAATTAGGAAAGTAATCTGAATTTTTCCATTGTTAGTAAAATCATTTACCGAGATTAATCAAATTTCTAAGCAAGGGAAAAAATCAGATTTCTTTCCTAAATTCCTCATCGCTAGGCGCATCCAATAACTACTATGAGCATTAATCTACTAATTCATATACAACAAATGGACTTCACTTGATTTTGCCTGACATTTCTTTTGGTCACTATTAGCATAGACATTGCAAAACAGAGCAGAAGAAAAATAATTGCAATAAAAAACCATAATAAAATAATTTCTGATGCAAACCTGAGGTTTAACTTCCACAATATTTGTACCACTCTTGACAGTTACAGGTTCATTGGCCAATACGCTCTCGAGATGATCGAGAAGTTCTTTAGCTTGGCATGAACCAAAGTCAGGATCAGCGTCCTCATAAGACCACACCAAAGAAGTCTCCTTGTCCTCGATAGTAGACCCGTCAGTTGTCTCGGTATAAAGCTGCATCACTGGCTCGACAATCTGCTTCCAAGCAGTGTCAGTTACAGGCACACAGGTTTCCCATTCAGAATCTCGGGTTAGCCTGAAATAAAATCATTAACAATGTCAAAAAAACACAACATTATCATTAAAAAATTAGATAAAAAAAATACCCAAAAAAAAAACCAATTTTTATTTACCTGATGAAACACCCATGTTCCGCAGCTAAACCAAGATTCTCGCACTGCGAAAACCACTCGGTAAGTGTTTGTCGACTTCTAGCACTAACAAGGAAAACGACATTGTTCGTGTCCCTACATAAGCTATTAAGAATCTCAATAGTCTTCGGAGTTGGACTTTTGTCAATCGATGCCTGTGGCATCAAAGTACCATCATAATCCAAAAGAATCGCTCGAGTTGTCGTCCTCTTATAAGCCGACACGATATGCTCCATTGACAGCTTTCTAAAGTTCGGATCAAGCGCTATGACTCTGAAGCTCAACCCAAACCCAATACCCCAACACCTCCTTCTAGAATGATCTCGGCAAGTCCTCTCCAAATCTTGAAGAAAACTCCTTGCCCAATATCCGACATCGTGAGTACTAACATACTTATAATGCTTATCATGTCGAAGTTGCTTTTCGGGGCACGACATTTCCAACGCGCAATCCATTGCATCGGCTACCGCGTCGATATTCCACGGGTTGACCCGAATCGCTCCACTAAGAGACGGTGAACACCCGATAAATTCCGAGATGACCAACATGCTTTTTTTCACACTAGATGAATCGAGCCCTAAAACTTTGTCAAGCAGCTCATTTCCTTGGCGGCTTATTATGTATTCATAAGGGATGAGATTCATCCCGTCCCTTACCGCAGTAACCAAACAACACTCGGCAACAACATAATACGCGACTTTTTCATAGAATTTCATTGGCGCATCGATCAAGACAATAGGGTCATATCCTGGATTACCGAAAGCTTCGTTTATTCGTTTCACAGTCGAGTAAGTCTCAGCTTGGACTTCTTTTACGTCTTTTCCTCTACCCCTAGCGGGATTCGCTATCTGGACCAATACTACTTTGCCACGCCACTCGGGGTGTTGCAAAAGCAGTTGCTCCATTGCGAGCAACTTTAAACTTATACCTTTAAAAATATCCATGTCATCAACCCCGAGCAGCATTACCCTATTTTGGTCATGGTATTGCTTCATGAGCTCTGCAACTTTCGCTTCAGTCTCGGGAAGACTCAAAACCGACTGAAGCTGACCCATATGAATACCGACAGGGAGAATTTTAATGCTCACAGTTCGGCCACAATACTCCAAGCTTATATATCCCCTTTTCGACTCGTAACTAAGGCCAAGCATTCGACTACAGCAAGACAGGAAATGCCTAGCATAGTCGAAAGTATGGAACCCAATCAAATCGGAATTCAACAACGCTCGAAGAAGCTCTTCACGAATAGGCAAAGTCTTATAAATCTCAGAAGAAGGGAAAGGGCTATGGAGGAAAAACCCGAGTTTGACCCGATTAAAACGCTTTCTAAGGAAAGTAGGCAACACCATAAGATGATAATCATGGATCCAAACAAAATCATCTTCTGGGTTGATTACTTCCATGATTCTATCAGCGAAAATCTTGTTTGCCGAGACATAAGCTTGCCAAAGGGACCGATTAAACCGACCACCAAGATCAGGGGACAAAGGCAACATGTAATGAAACAAAGGCCAAAGCTGTTGCTTACAGAATCCGTGGTAATACCTGCTGAAAAGATCGGGCGGGATAAAAGTAGGGACGCATTTGAAAGTCTCTGAAAGTATTTGAGAGACTTCATCTTGTTCACATGGATGAATTTCTTCTCTGAGACAACCGACGTAAATAACCTCGATTTCGTCGTCGCCTAATCCGTCTTTTAACTGGAGGAGAAGTGAATTTTCGTCCCAGGTGAAAATCCAGGACTTGTTATTCCCGTCGATTTTTCGTTGTGCCCTAATCGGAAGCTGATTGGCGACAATAATTATCCGGTCTTTCTGGATTGAAGAGGAGGATGGGTCAGAGCACACACTTTCTGAGGGGTCGTCATCCAGGTCGGAAATTATTCCAGCTACCGTCATAATCCGCGGGATCCGACGGCTCATCCGACCAAATGAGGGCGAGTCGCCGGAAGCCAGGTCTAATAGATTCGAGTACGACCTTGATACCATTTCTTTTGGGTGGGTTTTGTAGCAACGGGAGAAGAATCTGTCACTAAAAGTGAAATTTTCTAACTTGAACAAAAATTCAGGCAGCTCAGCAACTAGGATCTTCTAAACAAAGAGCAAACAATAAAGAACAAATTAGATTTCCCTAGTTTGAACAAATTACTAGCAGCAACTAAATTTCAACTAGAACAAGAGAGAAAGAGACACAGATTAACCTAAAAAGAACAGAATCAAATATAAAATGGAATAGAACCATAAATTTCAATCTATCAAGATTAAAAGACACAGACGAGATAAAGAGAAGGGAATAGATTCAACACTTTTCGTACCATTTTTAACAGAACGAAGATAATTTTAAAAACAAAAATCAAGAAAAGCAGAAGGAAGGAAATGAAATCACCTGCTTCTTTAGAATGGAATTCCAAGTTTCATTCTTTTCGGTGGGGTAGGCAGAAAATCACAAATTTACAGACAGCAGAAGAAAGATCTGAGCTGCTAAAGATAAATCCTTTTTACTTTCTTTCATGAGAACAAAAGAAATGGTGGGTTCTATTTTCAGTTCATCTACTTCAAAGCAACCTTTGTGAGTTATAAAATTGAGCTGTATAAGAGTGATAGAGGAAAAACTGATAGTGAAAGGAATTTAAAATAAATACAAATGGCAGCTTTGGGTTGCGAATAATTATATAATTTATTTTAAGCGGAGGAGATGAGAAGGGATACGGACCGTAGGATGTGATTGAAAGGGGAGTTTATTGAACGGTGGAAAAC
>CAOJBI010971528.1:0-13125 GCA_948277035.1 Euphorbia corollata | reverse complement strand
GCTGTCACTGAGCATTGCTCTTGCCATTTCAACAATAGTTCTATTTTTCCTTTCCACTACACCATTTTGCTGAGGTGTGTAGGGAGTTGAAAAATTGTGATTGATTCCATGTCTTGAGCAAAAATCTTCAAAGAACATATTCTGAAATTCCCTTCCATGGTCACTTCTAATTTTCAAGATTCTACAGCTTTGTTCATTCATTATTTTGTTGGACAGTTTGGAGAAGAACTCAAAAGTTTCTATCTTAGAAGATAGAAGTCCAACCCAAGTGAATCTTGTATAGTCATCAACCACCACGAAAGTGAATCTTCTTCCTCCCAAGCTTGGAGGTTCTACTGGACCAAAAAGATCCATATGAAGTAATTCCAGAGGTCTTTTTGTTGATACACCATCTAGAGACTTGAAAGATTTTCTTATTTGCTTTCCATGCTGACAAGCTTCATACAGTTTATCCTTATCGAAGGATATTTGAGGCATTCCTCTGACCAAATTCTTCTTTTCTAACTTTGAAATATTCTTCATATTGACATGGCCTAGTCTTCTGTGCCAAAGCCATGAATCTTCTTGCTTGGAGACTAGACAAACATTTGAAACTTCTTGAGATAAATTGATCATGTATACATTGTTGATCCTCGCTGCATAAAGGATAATTTCACCAGTCTTCTCATTGATCACTGAACAGCCTGCTGAGTCAAACTACACTCTTCTTCCCTTATCACACAGTTGAGATACGCTGAGAAGATTGAACTTCAAGCCTTCTACTAGAGAGACATCTTCAATTGAGGGTTTGACTCCGACAGATCCATTTCCAATGATCTTTCCCTTCTTGTTGTTTCCAAAACTGACAGTCTCATTTCTTTTCATTTGTAATGAGATGAATTATCCTTCATCTCCTGTCATGTTCCTTGAGCATCCGCTGTCTAAATACCATATTTTTTACTCTTCCGCGGACCTAAGGCATACCTGCAAAATAATCAAGTCTTTTTAGGTACCCATGCTCTTTTGCTGGGTCCTTCTTTGTTAGCTTGATCTATTTCATTCCAGTTATACTCATCATAGTAACCATTTTTATATCTACACATTATAGTGAGATGTCCTTTCTTTGCACAAAACTTACAAGTAGGTTTTGGGTCAGATTTGCTTGTTTTCTTCTTTTTATTTGAAGAATTGGACAGTTGGTTACTCTGAGTATTCCTGTTGGTATTAGATGTGAAAACTTGTTGTTGTTTCTGATTAAGGGCAGCTTCTAGAGCTTTCACTCTATTTAACAACATAGAAAAGTTCCCATCGTGAAACTCAGCCTTTTCTTTGATATATATGATATCAATTGCCATTGAAGAATTGATATCCTCAAAGTTTTCACATCTTCTTACAGTGTCTTTCACACTTTTGCCTTGTTTTCTTGTTAATTTGATTATATCAAAAAGAACTTGAGAAATATCTTCATTAGTCATAGGTCTAGCAGTACTTACCTCTGTTTCAGCCTCTGACTGAGGAATAGAAGAAGATGATTGATCTTCCTTTGCCAATAGGCAGAGATTTGCAAAGTCAGTGGGTTCTTCTTCTGAAGAGTCAGTGGATTCTTCTGACTCTGAGTCACTCCAAGCTGCTTTTGCTTCTTCTTTCTTGTTCTTCTTCTTTCTAAACTTCTCTTTGTCCTTTTTGATTTTAGGACAGCTTGAGGCAATATGACCTGCATCACCATAGTTAAAACATTTAATATCTTTATTAAAAAATTTCTTACCTCGATCTTCTCTTTCAGATTTGGTTTTGCGTTTGAACTTCTTGTATTTATCATCCTTTTTGATGAAGCGCTTAAATTTTCTGGTCAAGAGAGCCATGTCTTCATCTGAGTCTTCTGATGAAGATGAAGAGTCAGCTTTGAGAACCATTGATTTATTCTCATTCTCTTTTCCTTTGCTTTTCCTGTTGTCTTCTTCATACTTCTTAAGAGACATTTCTTGGTTGAGCAAAGTACCAATAAGTTCATCAAATTTGTAGATCTTTAAGTCATGAACTTCTTCTATAGCACTCTTCTTGGCATCCCATTCTTTGGTAAGGCTTCTAAGAATCTTTTTCACCATTTCTTCTTCAATGTAGGTTTTCCCAAGCCTTTTGAGTTCATTAATTATATTAATGAATCTTGAATTCATGTTCTGAATAGATTCATTTGGCTCCATTTGGAAAAGTTCATATTCCATGGTGATCAAATTTATCTTAGATTCTTTGACTTTATCAGTCTTCTCGTACATCACTTCCAGCTTTTTCCAAATCTCTTGGGCAGTCTCACACCCTGAGATTTTGTTAAACTCAGTTACATCCAGTGCACAGTGCAGAAAGTTGATGGCATCGGCGTTTTCCTTTAATAGTGCTAAATCAGTAGAAGTCCATTATTTAGTTGTCTTTTCCACTTCTTCTTCACCCACTATCTTAGTAGGTACATGCGGACCTTGTTCGATGGCTAGCCATGCTTGCATGCTTTGCGACTGAATGAAGTTTTTTATCCTATTCTTCCAGAAGGAATAGTGTTCACCAATGAATAGCGGTGGCCTGGTGACTAACATCCCTTCTCTTAGAACATGAGAGCTTCTTGAGTTGTTGAAAGCCATGGATCTTTAACTCTTAGACAGTTAATCTTTTTAAGAGTTTCAGCTCTGATACCACTTGTTGGTCCCACTGGCTTGAGTGAAACTGACAGAGATGGCTGAATGGCAGTCTATTAAAAATTTACGATTTTCTTTTGTTTAACTGTCACGCTGGGTTAAAGTACTTTTAGGTCAGCGGGCAGTGTCTTATGCAGACTAAGTGAGATTTTTTACTTCAAACACAATAAAGATTGAACACATCAGTTTATACTGGTTCGGCCTCCTGCATACGTCCAGTCCTCAGGTACCTTCCCTGAGCTTTAAACCACTATAGTTCTTTCCTTAGAGGCGGAGAAGCCTGTACACATGTATTACACAAGTACATTCCTTGAAACCTCTCACTAGATATATTGGTACCCTTCCAATAATCTTTTCACTCAGTTTGAAAATAATGAATGAAGTTTTAACTTATAATTGTGTTAAAACTTCTTACAAGAAATCAGATTAAGAATTGAATGATCTCACAGAGTAAGCTACCTTTGAATAGAAATTTTGTGCTCTTGAAAGATAGATGAAATTCCGTAGACATGAAGTTTGAATATCTTTCCCTTTTATACTTGAGAAAATTAAACGTTGATGAATTCGACCGTTGTCTTCAACGTTTCTTTTTGAGAGAAAATATATTGAAGAGTGCTTGAAGGATCTTGAATATTAAATCGTTGAGTTGAAATCTTCAGATCTGAGGAAACTACTTGCAGGAACTTAAGTTTGACTTTTGCTAAGATTAGGAAGTTGATGGTGATGTTTGTCTGCTACTAAGTCCTTAATTTTTGATAATTTTCCACTAACTTTTGTCTTTAGTCCAAAAGTAATTAGCCGCCAAATCTTTGTTGAAAAGTTAATCTCAAACATTTAATGCGATTTGAACGGATTGGGTTAGGTAGCAGACTTTTAGTCTTTAGCATTAAATGCTCATCATCTTCAGTCTAAGTCATTGGATATGCACGCGCTGTCCGAAGTTCCTTTCTCGCTGACTGATGACTCAAAATCTTTGTGCGCTGTGTCATCTTAAAATCTTTAGCCGCTGTACAATACAAGTCTTCTTACTCGATGTCTTGATTCCTTTCTCGCTGTCCTTGCTGAATGCTGCCTTTTCTTATCTTAGAGCTTTTTATCTTCAAAAACTTAACTCTCGCTGAGCTAGGTTCAACAGTTATAATAATAACTATGTAAATTTAATAATAAAAAAATAATTTTAATAATACTAATAATAAAAGTCTGTTATAGAACGTAAAACTATTTAGTTTTAATTTTGTTATTTAAATAATAATTATCGTTGAATAAATTATAGTTTTATATTATCTTGTAGTTTAGATTAAAATTATTATCAATTATTAAATTATACATAATAAAAGTAATAATATTTTTAATTATAAATATTCTCGTGTTATTGTCAAATATCATATTTTCTAATTAAATCAATGTTACGATTAAAATTAAAAATATCATTATGTTATAATGAAATTCAATAATTTTATTATTTTAATAATACTAGTAATCATTACTATATTTATAATTATTGTTAACTACGTTGTTTAATAATTATTTTTTTCATGTTAATATTTTTATTTTTATTTTCATTGTTATTGTTATTATTAATTTTTATTAAAGTATTAATTATAATAACAATTATTAAAATTATAATTAATGGACCTGAACTGAATATAATAGATCTTAACTGAACTGAACTTAACTTAACTTAACTTAACTTAACTTAACTTAACTGAACTGAACTGCACTACACTGAACTGAACTAAACTTAACTTAACTTAACTGAACTGAACTTAACTTAACTTAACTGAACTGAATCAAATTGAAGGTGAAGAGAACAGGACCTTAGACTTACGGTCTCACCTTAGAACTGCACTTCATTATCTGTGACAATATGATGTGGGATGTCATATCTAGCAAAGATATGTTTTTCAATGAATCTAGTCATCTTCTTGGTTGTGATATTTGCACAAGATTCTACTTCAACCCATTATAAGAATTAATCGATTGCTACAGTGATGAATCGATGTCAATTCTTAGATGAAGGCCTTATTTTTCCAAAATAGGCTAAGAATGGCTAAGGCATAGTCAAGCTTTGTACTTCTAATAGGGGAAGGTAAGTAATGTCCCCATTTTTGCAATTACAAGGATCATTTGAAACTTTTAAAAATTTAAGGGAAAATAGAATTTAGGGACAAGTTAGAGCTCCAAATGTATTCACCAATGATCTATAACACATGAAAAAAAGACATTTGCCAGTATGTAGATCAATTGAGAAGTTAAGAAAATTAAATAAGAGAATGTTAGGCTTAATATATACTTAGCACCCTAAACATGACACATTTCACCACTTGCCCCCCTTAACTTTGAAAAGTCTCTACCAGCCCCACAAACTTGGCAAAAGTGCAGTTGTTAGCCACCTCAGTGCCACGTGTCACACTGTGATTGGTTTGACTTTTCAAAGATATCAAATTTTTATTTTTCTATCTCCAATCAAAATGTGACACGTGACACAGAAGGGGCTGATGGTGCATTTTTGATAAGTTTGGGGGGGTTTTTAGAGAGTTTTCAAAATTGGAGGGGGCAGATGATGAAAGGTGTCATGTTTAGGGGGCTAGGTACGTATCAAGCCAAAATGTTATGAAAAATACAAATGGAGTGATTTTAATACTCTAAGTATTGTTGCCATTTACATCAAATAAATTGAATTTTATAAACAAGTTGTAAAGCTAAGCTAGTAGACTATTTCTTCTCTACCAACAGCAGACTTGTTGAGAGCATTTTCTCTGATGAAGATGTTTTGAATTCTCCTTTCTTCGCTCGCCATCTCTTCTGCTTTCAGCCTTCCAATTTTCTCCGGTTTCAGTTGCCCCATCAGAATCTCCTTCTGAAATCTGGATTCTAGTTATCTTTCATATTGAAGAGGAATGTATAGTTTTTTATGTTTCTGCCTGATATTTCGTACAGAGCATACTCTACCTGTATTGCAACTCCAATAAGATCGTAACCATTCTAGTTCTATAAATAAAACAAAACTCGTTGTAAGGATATCTCTCCTTTAAACATTGGTTTTTTCTTTGAACTCAATTTGCTTAAGCGAGTGGAATTTTTTTTTTTTTTTTTGCTGAAGATTGTTATCTTCTCTGACATGCTTTAGTATTAAAATTTGTTTAAAACTCTTGCCATGTCTTCTTGCATGTTAGTTGTTTATCACTGAATTTTGTTTGGAAGCTAACTTGTTTTGGTTGTGTTTATTAGATTCTTCCTTAATAAGTCCTTTGAATAATTGGCTATTTTTTTTGCTATGAGTGAGTGGCTAGAAACTGAATTTTGAAGCTTACATTATAGATGCATCTCCTTTTGTGTTTCTATTCAGATTTGATACTGGTAGACCAGGATCTTGTCTAAGGAGATACTCAAACCCAACCTTTAAAGCATTAGGCAACTTGAGCGAGCCAGATGCTGAAAATATACCAAAAGAAAAGTAGGCTCGGAAAAATAAGGTACATTTTATAGCTAAAACTTTTTTATCTTGTTGTCAAATTTCGTTTCCATGTACTTTCATAGATATCATTAATGAAGTTTATTAATCATTGATCCTAATTAGCTCTGGTTTTTTTATTGTCTATTTGACAAAAGAAAAGATAATTATCGAGGAATTTAGACCATGGTTATTTAAAGCATGCCTAGGTGCAAAGACGCAGTGAGGCGCAGCCTTGTGCCTTGGTAAGATGCAAGGTGCACCATTTGTGAAAGCGCGTCCAAGGCACGTGCCTTGGTGGGCTTTTACAAATAAGATGCCATGATTTGCCAAATCAGCACCTTCTCACCTTGAATTTTGCCACATCAGCATATGAAACACAAAATACCTTGAATATAGCCCTCATCAACTTATTAAATAAAAAAATTGCTTAAAACAGTTCATATGTATATTTATATATGCATGAAAATAACATCTTAAACTTAATTTACACAACTCGAGATAGAGGAAGAAATGAAAAGATTAACTTTATGAATAAAAACCAAGTTGGATTCGGACGTTGTTCTCGGATGAAATGAGAAGAGTCAAATAAAGATCTGTTTTATGACTTGTCGTCCTTCACTATTGGTCAGGGTTTCCCCATTACCCATCCTTTGTATTTGTATATCCGTGTCTTCTATTTCTTCTGCACCTTATTTATTTTCATTTGATAGTCTAGTTTGGAGAGGTATAATAACTAACGACTCTTCAATTCCGCCTGCTTAAATTTTGTTAATATGAATGAAGGAATTTGACCATATTTAATGTGATTCTAATTTGGAGCTATAGAAAACTTTCACAAAATCTCGTTACTATAAATTTATTAATATCCATTTGGAAATTTGACCATTCTTTCTCCCTCATCTATGACCATTTTGTCTACTGTCCTCTTGACCTTTGTAAGGATCTTCATAGCTTCCTCATCTTTTAAAAAGGAACCTCACAACTCTCTCAACTTTAAAAAAGTGAACCATTTCACTTCTTTCAAAAAAACTATACCTGTCTCGGCATAATGAACGTAACGCAACTCACCCCACGTATCATCCATGCGGAAAAAGTAAGTCCAACTTTGAAAATTCAACCAAATAAAAGCATGACATGTGACATTAGGTGTAAAAGTAACAAAGAAATATTTAAATTAATTTCACAACTCCTTTACTTTTCATATTTACATTTCAATCATCTTCTCCATCTTTTCCTTTCTTTTTCTCAAACCCAAATCAAAACAAAAATATTCACATAGAATCTTTGTTTTTGATTTTATTTGAAAAAAAATAATAAAGGAAATGAAAATGAAAAGTCAAGAAGTTGTCATATAATCTTTTCCCAGAAAACTCATGAATTTTTCCGGAAAATTCATGAACTTTCTCGGAATTTTTTTCCAAAAAACGCAATAAATCATAAAAAATCCACGAAACTTAACAACTTTGCTTCTCTGAGTCCTCTGGCGATGCAATGATGATTTTTTATATAAAGAATCGTTAAAAATCTCATTTATTTGGTAGAAAAAAAATTTAACTAGTAAATCTTGAAAAATTTTGCAGAAATTTAAAGGAAGAAAAAGAAGAAAACAGTCAACACTCTCCCAATTAGTCAGCTCGTCCTATGTCAGCTGTCATGGAATTATTTGGTACATTTTTTCAAAGACGAAAGAATTACATGAACCCTTGCAAAGATTAAGGGGACAGTAAATGAAATGGCCAGGAGCCATTGGCCACATTAATTTAAATTGAAGAGACAAAAATCATTTCCAAATTCACCAATTTAAATTTATTGATATCCTCCGCATTTTCTTTCCTTTAAATTTTAAGATAATTAAAAGAAACTGATTCTATTTCTTTTCAGTATTTAATGATAAAATATAAGACAAATTTCTTTTCTTTCAATTATTTAATCATTGAAATATTGCTGCAATTATGTTTTGTTCCTTTATTTAATATGATAAGTATCCATGTGTTAAATGAAAAGTTTGCTATTCACATCACAAGTATGTCCTTTTCCAATGCCGCCCTAGAATCACTAACAGAAAGTAAACCATTTTATTTTAAAAAGTTTACATAGTTGAACTTGTCATAAAAAATTTTTGCAGTTACTTGAACTTTGAAAATATCATTGCAGGTACCTATACTTTGAAAAAGTGCACCGTTCAACTACCTTAGCTGGCGTGGCATCCTTTGACTTTCGGGTGCCATGTCGGCCTGAGGTAGTTAAGCGGTGCATTTTTTCAAAGTACAGGTACCTAAATGGACGTTTTTTAAAATACAGGTACCTGCGAAAACGTTTTCAAAGTTCAGGTAGCTGTAAGGATTTTGACGGTAAATTCAAGTACTAAACCATGTATTAAACCTATTTTAAATTGCTACTTCCTCGACCCGACCTCCTACTTACCTCAAGCCATTCTACTTTGGTACAATGGGAAAGTAGTCTCATGGCTGCATGCTCTTCTTTCTTCCTGATCCCGTTATATTTGAAAAATTAAAATCTTTTAATCTAGGTAATACAATAATTTTTAATTAGTGATATATTTTATCATTCGCATTATTAGTGATAGATTTAGTTAGATTATCAATGATGATGATATATGACTTTTCATGTTATGTATTATTAGATTTTTATGCTTTTGAAGCAGTTATATTTTATAAATCTTTTCTTTTACAAATGTTTCCTTCTTGTAAATTTCAGCGGAAGAGGTTACTCTTTTGCTCTTCTCATTTTATTGTTGGAGTAGTGAGGATGATATAAACTCAAATAACACTCAAATTACTAAAAATTAATAACTTATATGAGTTTATTACAATACTCTCATTTTACTCTCTAACTCAAATTATACAGGCAGATTACAACCTTATTATATAGTACTTGCTATGCTATTAAAGTCTACATAGTTTTGTCAAAAAAAATTCTTACCAACCGTACGTATTGAATTTTAACATACATGACTTTATTATTTTGTGACATGAATTTCTATCTTTAACTGTGTTAGGCATCATACTTCAAACTCCTAATTAATGGTTGTTGACAATAAGCACTTTCATTTCTTCTTCTTTTTTTCCTTAATAATTACCAACAACCATATTTATTAAATCTTGACTATATTACTCGTAGAAAACGTGTATTGTTTTTTCTTCTGAATTTTTTTATTTTTTCTAATAATTAAGTTTAATTCCACCCTCCCCTTTACACTTAATTATCGCTAAATCCAAGCAACACTCACAACTTATTCAAAGAACTTCATCATAGTTAGTACCGCACTTTTGATTATATTCCTTTACCACCAGGGGCGGACGCAGGAATGCAAGAGAGGGGGCTAGAAAAAATAATAATTTTAAAAAAACCAACAATAAGATTCAAACTCAGGTTGAGGGGGGCTAAGCTCTTCACCTTACCATCTGGACTTCCACTTTCTTTTGTTTATATGTCAAATATTATATATATTATTCAAAAAAATTTAACTGAGGGGGGGCTGGGACCCCCTTTCCTTCCTATGTAGGTCCGCCCCTGTTTACCACTTGTCTCACTTAATGTTGAATGATTTTCCCCGTTTGCATCTTCACATGCACGGGCCAGTAACAGTTTTCACTACATCATCCTCTTAAATGTTGTTCAATGTCTTTTCTGCTTCCTTTCGTTGACTCTAGCATTCATATTCATAATGACCATAATTATCACAATTATAGCATTTAATACAGACTTGTCACATCCAAAATTCTGCTTCTAGTTTCCTCTTCCTTGTCCTCATCCTCGTCCACGACCTTTGCCTTGTGTGGCATGATAATTTCCATCATTGTTATCACCTCTCTCGAATTGGTGATATTTGCCATGTCCTCTTCCATTTCTACTTCCTCCACGGCCTCTACTACGACCTCTATCATCTTGGCTATTTTCTTCTTCTTCTTCTTCTAGTGAAGCCTCTGCTAGTAACATTTGTTCTACAAACTCCACATTCTGTCTATTTAGCCTTTCTTCACGAGCTTACAATGAACCAACAACTTCATCATCAATCATTGCACTTGTGTCTCGTGATTCTTCAATGGCTACTATTATGAAGTCAAATTTCAGTAGCAGGTCGTAGAACCTTTTCAATGATCGATCTTAATTAGTCTCATTCACTTTTTCACTATACTGTCACATCTGATTTACGACTGACTTTACTTTTGACGAGTAATCAACAACGGATTTGGCTTCCTTCATTTTCATCTCAAATTCTCCCGTCAACATCTGCAATCGAAATTTCTTTACTTTCTCTTCTCCTTAAAGAGAAACATGTAATATGTCCCATGCTTTTTTTGAGGTAGTTACTTCTGCTACATTCTCGAACATAACATTATCTAATCTTTGATGAATTAGACTGAGCGAGCCTTCTGATCATTTGTGTGACTCTTTTGCGAGTTGTCCTTCTCCGCTTGAGACACAGTTGTACATCATTAGTTGGGACTTCGTAACCTTTTTCAATAACATCTCAAACATCTTGGGAATTGAGAATTTCCTTCATTTTAATGCTCATCAATTTTTGTAATTGGTTTTGGTAAGTTGAGGAAAGTTGAAAAAAACACTGTTGGTAATCTTTAGGAGGTTTTCACAAAAAAAATAGCTTGTTCTATGTGTACAAGTCTATTGCAACACTTTCAAGCGTGGCAAGAGACTTTTGACGGAAATTTGCGAGGAAACAATAAAGAAAACAAAAAAAATTTTGACAAAATTTTACAAGGGAAATATTTCCTTGCAGTGTATATAATGAAAAATTGGAAATAGAAGAGACCGTGACAAAAATCACCAATTCGAGAGAGGTGATAAATGATGGAAATTATCACTCCACACGAGGCAAAGGTCGTGGACGAGGACGAGGAAAAGGAAACTAGAGGCAGAATTTTATACGAACTTATTCTTACAATTTTCATTCATTAACACGATTTATTACAAGTTTGATAAAACACGAATATTTAATATACAACCAATAAAATAGAGCAAAAATTTTCATTAAAATTCAATTCGAAAAAGAATCATATAGACTCTAATTACTCTCTCTTTTCTAATGAAAAATTTGCGAAATTTACATATATGTATATTAAATATCAAATATTCTTATAACTCATTACAAGAATAAAAATTTATCAATACTATTACTTACAGTACTTGCAATGTATTAAACTCATAATATATTGTGCAATGATAAATTTATCCAAAAAATATTCACAAATATTTATTATAATGGTGAAATTTTAACTTATTCATTATTGCACTTATAGTTTAAACTTTAAGTATTATTTATATATTATTCACATAATAAATTCGCATAAAATTAATAAATATCCATAAACATTTATCTAAGTTAAACTTATTCTTAAGCTTTAGGATATAGAGGTATCAACTCATATTTACAATTTATTATACACATATATAAATTGCTAACTTAATAAATATCCTCAAATATTTATTTTTAAGTAAGAACTTATTCTTAACTTTAACATAAAAATTCTATTTCATGTCATTTTTATTTGACCAAAATATGTTTATTTAAATAAAGAACTCATTCTTTATATTAATATAAAACTCATCTTATGTCATAAATTTAATTTAGTTTGATCAATATATACACATATATACCGATTGTTCCTATAAATTTGATTATTCATTATTTAAATAAGACAATATTATTATTTAGTTCAATTCATTTTAATCATAATTAAAATAAATATAACAGAAAAACTAACTTTCAAATATGAGTATCCCTCAGTTTCTGGTCTACAATAAATCATAAAGATTTATTAGGGTGCATACTTTTGCAAGGGATCCACATTATTTGAAAGGTTCCAGTAATAATAACATATTTAATAATGGAACTTTAATAAACCAGACAAATGTAGTCAATTATTTAATATTCAATGAATGTCAAAACACTCAAAATTATGTCGTTATCACAATAATGAGCAATAGTTTGGTCCATTTATTTCGTAACCCATTAGCAAAAAAAATTCTACTACGTATTTTTACGTTTTTAATTATGATCAAAATATAATTTGATCATTTCAATAATATCTGTATTTAATTTTATTTTCATAACTTATTACAAAAATAAAATCTATTTAACGTACTTATATGTTATAATTATAATCAAAACACTTCTTGATCAACCCACCTCGGAGAAAACACATACTCAATGTTTTTTTACGTTCTAAATCCGTTTATAATTTTTCTAAAATTTTTTAAATAACAAAATTACTTTAAATTAATTTTTAATTATTTCGAAAATTAAAAAGTAATTTTCCGTTCACCGAAAATTTTGAAAACTCGAAAAACGTAGAATTACTGGAAATTGGTGACCGGAAATAGCCGGATTCCGGCCACACGTACGGAAATAGCCGGATTCCGGCCACACGTACCACCACGCTTCGACGAGTACATAACCTTGCTGGAGAGTGTAAGCCACGCGTCGGCTTTTGGTCGGAATCCTGTCATCAGGTTCCGAGTCTTTCGGTGGGGTCCGTTTGTCCATCTGATGAACGAAAAATTTGAGTTTAACGTATAAACTCATAAACCTGAGATTTAAATTGAAAAGAAATAGCTTTTATATAAATATAATATATGTATTTATAATAAAAAAATTTCTCATGTTTATTTTAGACCCATTTTCACAAAAATTAGTACAGATCTCTGTCTCCCTTAAATCATTTTTTCTCAAAAATATGATTTTACACCAAATTTAAAATTCATGGTTTGAAACCGATTTTTAAAAAACGACCGAATACGTAGTAAAATGATTATGGTACCAATGTAGTAATATAATATCAACATATTGTATACAGAGTAACGACCAAGTATATACCTGTTGTGGTACAAAAACATCTTCAAATAGCGTAGCGGAAAGAGTATGATAAAGAAGTACGTATTACTAGTAAGTAATTAACTACACCCTTAAGGAAAAAATTACACAAACCATGAAGTAAAGCAAAATAGAGACAAAATGATATT
>CAOJBI010970925.1:0-17612 GCA_948277035.1 Euphorbia corollata | reverse complement strand
AGAGCATATTAGCTTCGAACTGGCAAGCTCACCTCAATACCGTCAAAGCTGACAGCAAAGGAAGGTACCCTTTTCAGTTTACAATTGTATTGGATTTGCCTGTGCCTTTGTCAATAAATGTTATTATTTTCTTTGGTTGCTCACAATTTGAATTTTTTTTCTTACTTCCATAATTATATGATATTGTGTTTGATCCTTAGTAATAAATGTTTCTATTGTTTGGTTGAGCGGGACTGTCAACCATAACAGAGAGCTGCCTTCAATTTGTAAATAGTGAGAAAATATTTCAAGTATATTAATCGAATAGTTTTGTGCTTTCTGATGTGTTAGCAAGTGGCACATTCACTCCTCAAAAGTGAACTACATACTGAAGAAGGGAAAACCGTTTATCTAGGTTCCTGATAAAGATCTGCATAATGTGGTATGATTCTTGCTACAATGATTGTTTATTATGTTCTTTTTTACATTGACATTCGTTTTTACTGCTTCGTGTCCTTTCAATCAAATCTTTGTTAGGTTATTTTCATACATGCTTTACTTTTAGACAAATCTACTCTAATTTGATGCAGAGGTTGATGTTAAATGCAGTGGATCAGTTTCAGAAACTAAGCTGAAAGTTATGAGTATTGAGTAATGATTCATGAATGAATGCATTGTGTTTGCTAATTTGTGAAATTGAAAAATGTCAGTTTGCTAATTGCTAGGCAGTAGGCAGTTCGTTACTTTGTTTGCTAATTTGTGAAGTGAAATTGAAAATTGGCTATTTTTGGTTCTACTAATACTTCGAGTTTGAATGTAGAAAATGTTCAACAGAGTCGAGAATTAGAATTTAATCCGGATGATGTAGTGACTGATCCTGGTTTGCGTATCACATAAGTGTTAAAATCCTAATAAATTATCTATTTTTAATTGAAAATGGTTTCAACTTGCTTCAGTTTGTAAAGTTATGCATCCATATTCATTATACTACAAAAAAGTGATCATAACGAAAATTTATCATATGTTTATTAGATAAACATTATGCATATTTACTACAACCAATAAGTTCGTGATAGATATCTATTACAAAAACTTTAACAATTGAATTTACATTTTGTCATATTTTATGACTTATAATTAGACATCTAATAGAAACTTAATGAATATTTAACTAGTTTAATAAACAAATTTTGGAAAAAATATTATGATAGAAGACGTTTTGAAGAAAAAAAATAATGACAAAAAAACTAAATTGACTTTTTCGAAGAAAACTAAACTATTTGAATGATATATGTAATATGAGGTAAAAAAAAATAATCTTAAAATTACATATGAAGAATTACTTGACATAGTTAATTAGAGTTAAGTTTAATATGAAAGATATAAATGTTAATATAATATGATATTCTACGTTATCAAAGATAAAAATTTGGACCAATTTCATTTTAGTTAAGCAGATCAATTTTGTAAAATACCCAAATCTTTATGGTCACAATTAGGCTTGTCAGTTAGGCCTAACACACAGTCAGTTTGAGGATAATTTAGACATTACCATGCTCCTCTCCAACCCCACCCCACCCTTTCTTTTACCCGCCAATTCTTCTCTTCTTCTACACGACTTAAATGTAAGGAAATTGGTGGTAGTGGGGCTGCCACCGATAGGGTGTGCTCCTCACTATCTATGGAAGTACAAGAGCAAGAATGGAGTGTGTGTCAGAGAAATTAATGACATTATTTTGGAGTTCAATTTTTACATGAGATACATGATTGAAGAGCTTGTTGAGCTACTTCCTGATACAAAACTTGCTTTCTGCGACATGTATCAAGGTTTTATGGATATAATAAACAACCATGAACTTTATGGTAAGAAAAACTCAAATCCCATTATCAGGTTTATGAACTTCTCGTGTTGTTGATTTAGCTTCTGTAGGATAAAAGGTGCTCTTATCGAATCTCGACTTGGGCAAAACTCGTTATGAATTTCCTGTGCTTTTTGTGGTGTTATTGAATTTGATTTCCCTTTTTTTTCGAGAGCATTGATGTCGTTGTATTTGGTACAGGATTCAATGTGAGTAGTGATGCTTGCTGTGGACTGGGGAAGTATAAGGGGTGGATGATGTGCATAGCTCCCGAAATGGCTTGCAGCAATGCGTCGAACCATATTTGGTGGGATCAATACCATCCAACCGAAGCAGTAAACTCAATTTTGGCAGACAATGTTTGGAATGGATTGCACTCAAGAATGTGTTATCCTATCAACTTGATGGACATTGTCAGTAGCTCCTGATTCACTGAACCTTAATTCACTTGTGGCTGCTAATTCCTGCATTCTTTTATTCATTTACATTTACTTGTTGCTCAAAACATTGCTGAGTCTGGTAGTTGTGAAAGCTATTTGTAAATCTAATTTCAAAATGCAATTTTTAGTGAACGAAAAGCTCACTGTGTATAGCAATTATAAGTAAAACGTGTCACTCTTGATAGAAACTTAAATCCATTAATTTCATAACTCTTGGCATGTATCATACATGAGCAACCCAACCCTTGAAAAATAAAACACACCAAAACATGACAATAAGTTAAACCACTCCAATTAATCAAAACATAGCTCTGACCAATAAAAAAAAATCACACTCAATCTTCCTCATCACTTACGTAGAGGCTGCAACGCATCTGCGTATTGGCCTAATTTTTCGTCCATTTTCTGGAAAATAATATCGAGAAGTTCTGTTTCAACTTCTTGTTTGGTCGTATTCAACCCTTCAAGTTTGGATTCTTTCTCAACTTTCCTAATAATCTCCTCATCATTCACGGATTCATTTCCGAGGTGTTTGCGAACAAGCTCTTTGATGGCTTCACATACGATCATCTCAAGTACAGATTCATATCTGTCAATGGATTGGCCAAGCAGCTTCAAGTAGGTTTCACAAACAACGAGGGCAACCTCATCATCGGCAGCAGCCATCCCCAGCTGGTCATCGCACATCCATTTATCGCACATAAAGTGTCCGATTTCAAATGGAGTGAGCCCCCTTTTCACCCCTTCCTTTAGAAGCCTTGTGGAGATGTGAAGTGAGCGGGCAAATGTATAAGACATTGTGAAGTGGTTATGAATAAGAAGTTCAATGTCTTTCTCCGAGTCTAGCGATTCTACGTATTCAATGGCTTCCTGGTTGAAACGCTCCCGGGTAGGCTGCTTCCAAAATAGGAGCCAATCGAATCTGCAAGCTTTGAACTGCAAAAGGATCGGCAGATCATGATTCGAGAAATGGTAAAGTTAAATCAAATCACAACCATCATCAATTTTTACTTACATTCTCAGGGAAGCAATAGCCATGATCAATTGGAATCAACTTGACTGGACCATTGTCCTCAGCTTTTTTAGCCAATAGGTTCCCAAAATGCCGATCTGCATTAGCATATCGAATATCCAGCAAACATATTTTGTGGACAAGGTCGACCGCCAAACCCTCAGAATCACTTTCCTTGCAATACCCATCATGTTCCATGTACTTCTGTATAGATCCAAACTTGTAGTACTTAACATGACCGTCAAAAGTAGTAAAACCAGAGCCGAGCCTGGCCTGATAGTTCAGTGCATTATTCATGCATTCGATTGGCAGTGTAGGAGGCACCCCACAAAAGCCCTCAATTTCGCCTGTAAATCCCTCTCGTCGCGTACTCGCTGTAGGGTGATCCAACAAATAAGCTGCAACTTCCCTTGCTGCTCCTTTTCCTATCTGTCACATCTCACCATGATAAATCTACTTGCTTTATAAGATTTTCTACTTAAAAAAAAAAAAAACTAATTTTAGATTTAAGTGATTTCATAAAAGTACCTTTGAGCCAGGTACCGGTCCAGTTGAACCCACTATAGGACCAGTTGAGGAAACTGATTTAGGGTTATAGGGTGCCTTATCCTCCTCATCAAATGGCTTGAATACTGCCACTTTTTCCCCCGATTCATCCTTGCAATAGTAACTTCCATTTATTCCTTCCCCAATAGGTTCCAATATTTTATGATCTTTTGCCAATATAACTATCTTTATCTTATCATACCATTCCTGAATTTCCACACTTAATTCCAAATCACGGACAAAAGTGAAATAAGGAAAAAATCCGGGGATGTTAAGTGCAACTGGTCCTTGATCGTAAGTACTTCTTGCATAGTCGAACCTAATGAACATTTATATAGCATCGCCACTAAATTAATGTTTTGTGAAATAGAAAACTCTCAAAAAAAAAAAAACAGAGAATTCATTTGATCAATTAATATAAGCATTAAAAACTTGCATCAAACTTGCGGTTGAAACTAAAATATTTTTATGCTATATATTTAATTAAAGTATACATACCGACGACCATATCCCTTTGGTAGACGCTTTCTATTGTTGTCATCGTCGTCACTACTCATTTGATGATTTGCAACTGGTAACGAAAAGCTGCGATGAAAGAAGAAGAAGAAGAAGAAGAAGAAGAAAACAAAGGAGAAAATGAGCCAATTAAGGAACAAGTTGTTATAGGTCTTTCATCAATAAATAGAACTATATATAGATAGAATTTAGAGAATAAAGGGGTTTGTTGGTGAAAAAGAAAAGGAGAATGTCTTCCACTCTCCTTTTTTCTTTTTGTTTTTCTTGCTTCACTAGATTATAATAGTCGACTAATGGAGCAGGTAAATGAGAAGGTGGAGACTATAATTTCAATTTTAGTCTTTGTTCACATTGTAACGACCAATTAATTGATTAATTATTGTTGGTTAATTGAATATTAGGGCGCGTACCACCGTTTAATGAATGACCATCCACTGAAGTCTTTGGACTTTTCTTCCTTCTTTTCGTATTTTTTTCATTTATTTTTGTCTTATTTTTTTATTCTACGTCTACGAAAATAAAACCATGAATTATTGGGATCCTTTCCCTGACAAAATAGTATATAATATTTGTTTGTATCAAATAAATTGGCTGATTAAGGAGATATTCAACTAACTCGGAAACCTTTCCAAACCAGTTTGTTCTGTACGTATCTTACGATTCGAGTACGGGTTGATGTTTAAGAAATTGAATTTACCATCCAACTCAACTGAGTAATAGTTGATAACAAAATAATATATTTTCATTGCTCCATCATTTTGATTCACTCAAAG
This sequence comes from Euphorbia corollata, assembly GCA_948277035.1. NCBI lineage: Eukaryota > Viridiplantae > Streptophyta > Magnoliopsida > Malpighiales > Euphorbiaceae > Euphorbia > Euphorbia corollata. The sequence goes on along the minus strand of CAOJBI010970925.1, from coordinate 12,487 downwards.
TACAAAATGGACAACAAAAAATAGTTGAAGCTATTTGAACCTCCTCCAGCATCCTAGTCGGTTGCAATAGTAATATAATATGTACTAATAGCTTTAATGCCTCGATGGGAAAGAAGAACCGCCGGGACTTGGGAGAATATAGAAGTTTGAGGCATAATAAAGTGACAGAATTTGAATGTACAGTTTTAAAAAACAATGATAAGAGTCAATCAACCATTTTAACCATCCAATTGATGTTTGAAAAAACCGAACATAATAAATAATTGAAGTAAAAATAAGAGTAATATATATATTTATTAAGCTATTGACAAGAAACACTTCTTTTTACAAGATTGTTCCATATATTTACCACTTCGAGTATTTTATAACTCAGACAGTTAACTACGAATATAATTACCAATACTTAGTAAAATTTTGTAAATCACCCGACTCGTCGTCTACATTTAAATAAAAAAAGTTCATATCAAAATGAAATTGTCAAACTTTTATAATATTTAACCCACAAGAGTCAATAAATTACTTTAAGTAGATAAGTGTAATTCTACACATTTTGTTATCGTTTTAATTGCCTTTTCAATGGTTTGCTATCCATAAAGTGCGGAATTTTGCTTCTTTAGGACATAACGAGCTATTTGGACTGACTTTAGGACAAATGAGAAAAAGTGAGACTTTTTGAAGCATTTTAAAGCTGTTTCAGAAGTTACCCTGAAATGCAGGCCAAAAAATTATGGGTTGATATAAATTTTGGGATTTAAAGTTAAAAAGGAATTGAAGTGCCTATGTTTCCTAAATAAAGATAAAAACTTTCAAGCTAATTTACTTTATGTTCCTGATTCGTTTTATCCCTTTTTAGATGATTAGGAATTTTGATTTTTCTATTTCCTTGTTAATTCTATTTAAGACATTCTTTCCTAATCGAATTAGGATTAATTTTAGCATAAATAGACAGTGGCGGAGGGAGGGGAACCTCCCATATATACCCTCCGCCAATTATTACTGAAGTTGGAGTTTGTGCCCCCATTCACCGATAGAGCTCTGTAATTGATAATTCGAGGTTGAGGAAGACGACTTCACCATAAAGGGCATCGTTTAGCAGTTGTTTTATAAAATTTTGTTGGCCCACTTCTCATCCTGTAATGCTTTAATTCAATTTTCAAACCTTTCCTTTCTTTCTTTCCTTTTTTATTTTCTATTTCTCGAAATTGGGTCATAAAGGTTTAAATTTTTTATAATTTTAGGAATATAAATATAATCGCATTTTCTGTAATGGAAATTGAAATAATTTCTACATAATGTTAGTTTGTTAGTGAATTTAGTTAATTATTGTAATACATATATATGTGTGTGTGATTAGAAGTGGGACATTGATAATTGAATCAAATTTTCCGTTAATATTTCATATTAGTAGTGATTCAACTTATTGAAAAATTATCTTTTATTTTTTTTTCTTTTTTCATTAATAAAAATCGATTCTAGTGTTCCCGGCCTCAACTTTATTTTAGAAAAATTGAAAAAAACCCAGAACTACCGTATATTAGTGTAATTGACATCTCAAAGAAACGTTTTGTCAGCTATCACGACTTCAATCTCACAGTCTGCAAAAAAAATTGTTTTTGAATTTTTTAGTAGACTAAATTGTGTATATTTGAGTAATATTTGGTACATTGTCAACCAAATTTGTGATATATATACTTTATTTGCTCGGAATCGTTTTTACACGTAATTGTGCCTCACCTGACTTGATATCCTGGTTCCGCCACTTAAACAGCAATTAAACATACTTTGTTTTTGGTTTTAGGACCAACTAGGGATGTCAATAGGGCGGGGATTATCCGAAAATCATGGGGATTCGAACCGACATATGTGGGGAAAAACCGAAACCTTCACCCAGGTGGGCGGGCGCGGGGGAAAATTTTTTCCCCAATCGAAAAATGCAGGTGGGTGTGGGTGGAGCTATACCCACCCCACGGGGATCCCCGCACCGTCCCCGAATAAATCCCCGTAAAAAACCTGAAATTATCTATAAATTTAAGTTACACACACACACACACACGCATATTGAGACACAATTTAAGAAAGATTATTAAATGTGTCTTTTTAGTACTAAATTTGGTATCTCTTTCTATATGTTGAACCCTGCTCAGCGAGAGTAATGTTTTTTGAAGATAAAAAGCTCTAAGTTAAGAAAAGGCAGTATCTAGCAAGGACAGCGATTAAGGAATCAAGACAGCGAGTAAGATGGCTTGTATGCACAGCGTTTAAAGAATCTAAGATGACACAATGCTCAAAGATATTGAGTCACCAATCAGTGAGAAATGAATTCTGAACAACGCGTACACATCCAATGACTAAACTGAAGATGATGTGCATTTAATGCAAAGCTGAAAAGTCTGCTACCTAACCCAGTCCTTTCAAATTGCATTTAATGCCTTAGGATTGTTTATATCAGACACAGATTTTGCGGCTAATTCTTTTTGGACAAAAAGACAAAAGTTAGTAAAAAATTATTAAAAAGTAATATCTTTTTAGGCAGACAAACATCGGCATCAACTACCTAATTTAAACAAAAGTCAAGATTAAGTCCTTACAAGCCACTACTACAGAAATTGTGAAAATAGCTCAACGGTCTAATTCAAAAGATCTCACAAAATTTCTACAATGAATTCAAAACCCTTTCTCACAATAAAAGGTGTTGAAGACAACGGTTGAATTCACCAACGACTATAATCTTCAAGTATAAAAGGAAGAGATATTCAACCTTTTCAATTTGGTGAATACACCTATCTTTCAAGAGCGCAAAAATTATGTTTAAGCTATTATTCAAAAAGGCTAGATTTGAGAACTCATTCATTCATAATTTCTTGTTTCAAAGCTAGCTAATTCTCTGAGATCTTTCAATTCTTAATCTGATTTCTTGTAAGAAGTTTTAACATAATTATAAGTTGAAACTTCATTCTTTATTTTCAAACTGAGTGAAAGGATATATTGGAAGGGTACCAATATATCTTGTGAGAGGCTGCAAGGAAGATACTTGTGTAATGCCTGTGTACAGGATTCTCCGCCTTTAAGGAAAGAACATTAGTGGATTAAAGCTCAGGGAAGGTACCTGGGGACTGGAAGTGGGCAGGAGGCCAAACCAGTATAAATTGCTTTGTTCTATCTTTATTGTTATTGAAGTAAAATATCCTCTCACATTTTGTCAAAGGCAGTGCCCACTGACCAAAAAGCTTTTAACTCAATGCAGCTGTTAAGCAAAAGAAATCCCTAATTTTTTTATAGATTGTCATTCACCCCCCTTTGTCAGTTTTAATCCAAGCCAGTGGGACCAACAAGTGGTATCAGAGCAGGAACTCTTGAAAAGACTAACTGTGTAAGAGTAAAAGAAATGGCTTTCAACAATAACTCAGTGGGACCAACATCCTCCAATATGTGTACGTTCATTAGATAAAAAAATAGATAATTAAATAGATTTTAATTTAGAGGGTTATTAGGATAAAATAATTCAAACCACAAAAAAATCCCTCTAAAAGCTCTATTTTGTTAAGGTTTGAAAAGCTGATTAAACTCCATGTAAAAAGCAATATCTACAAGTATTTTAGATTTAACCAAACACTACAAAATCTCCTTTTACTTTTCAAAAAGAAAAAGCACCTATTTTTTATACTACCAAACGGGGCCTAAATCGTATAGTAAAATTTGCTTAAATATGTAAGACAACATATAGTTATTGATTTTGTTCTATTTGATTAAAAATAAAAATAACATTATATAAATTTAAAAAAAATATATAAGCTTACCGAATATGGGTAGTTATACGAAAATGTATCTTATTAATTAAGTAACTTTCAGGTTTATTACTAGTAACAATCTTAAACTAAAAATGTCAATTGGTTAAGACATGAAACTGCGATCATAGAGGTTTTACGTCTAAGTCCACGTTCGGATGGAGTGAGATGGAGTTTTTATTTGTTATTATTATAAACATAATAAGGCAATTTTTTTTATAAAAAAAGGAAAATCTAAACATATTTTAAGCGTTATATTGTAAAATGCATTAATTAATATGACACAAATATATTAGTACGAATTTATTACCATATTAATTATACTATTTTTTTGAATTTTTTCTTATATTAAATAGAAAGAAAAAATTTCGCACCATCCTAGATATGACTTAAACCGACCTAGACCTAAGACTTTTAGAGTTAGGTCACGTTCTCTTCATCTTCAATTTGGTTCAGTTAAGTTAAGTTCAGTGCAATTCATCTCCATTGAGTTCAGTTCAGGTCCATTCAGTCCAATTTATGTCTATTAATTCTAATTTTAATAATAATTATTGTAATTAGTACTTTAATAAATAATAATAATATCCATAACCAATAACAATAAAAATATTAATATGAAAAAATAATTATTAAACAATGGAGTTAACAATAATTATAAATATAGTAAGAAAAATTTATAAATAATAATAATTATTAGTGTTATTAAGATAAAAATATAATTAATTTTATTATAATATAACAATATTTTTAATTATAAATATAGTATTGATTAATTAGAAAACATGACATGAGAAAATATAAGATAGTAACACGAAAATATTTATTAATTGAAGATTATTATTTTTATCATTTTTAATTCAATAATAAATGATAATTTAATTCAAGTACAAAATAATATAATAACTATTTGTTGGAAATTGACTGTAATTATGACGAAATTATGATTATAATAAGAGAAGCAGAGAGAATAAGAAAGAGATTTTATTAATTATCTCTAAGGTGTAATTGAATAAGAAAAATCGAGTCAATAGAAAAACTCAATAGCAAAATTGTAAATAAGTCAATGGCATAAATGTAGATAAGTATAAAAGTTTAATAATTTACGTGGACCCCACGGCTTTATAAAAAGCCGCAGGCTACTGCGTCAACATTATTCAACACTCCCCATTTGACACATAATATTGCGAATGAGACACTACCTCATTAAAAACCTTAAGGAAAAACCCAGTGGGACAAAAATCTTAGTTAAGGGAAAAAGAGTACAGTGTTTACTCCCCCTATTCGCAAGTTGACTGAAGATCTTTAAGATGACGCATTCTAATGTTGTATATCATTTCTTGAAAGTGGAGGAAGGTAAAGCATTGATAAATAAATATGCTAAATTGTTGCAAGAGCATATTTGTTGAATACTGATTTCACCATTTTTCTCAAGATCATTAGTGAAGAAAAATTTTGGTGAGATATGTTTTATTCGTTCTCCTTTTATGTATCATTCCTTCAGTTGAGCAATACAGGCAGCATTGTCTTCATAAATAATCTTAGGATCTTATTTGACGGTTATCTTTCCACATGCTTCTCGGATATGTTTGATTAATGATCTCAACTATATACATTGATGAATTGCTATTAGTTCTGCATGATTTGAGGAAGTAGCTGTGATAGTCTGCTTAGTGGATCGACATGATATAGATGTTCCTCCATATGTGAATAAATAGCTTTTCTGAGATCAATCTTTGTGTGTGTCAGATAAATAACCTGCATATGCATATCCAACTAATTCTTGTTTGGGTTCATATAAGTAAAATAGACCCAAATTAGTAGTTCGACGAAGATATAGCATTATATGTTTGACTCCATTCTAATGTCTTCGTGTCGATGCAGTGCTATATCTTGATAACAATTTGACAGAAAATTCATTGTATAGCCTTGTGTTATTGGTAAAATACATTAAGGCACCTATTGCGCTAAGATATGGTACTTCAGGACCAAGAACTTCATTATTTTATCTAGGTCGAAAAATGTCATATTTCACATCAAGTGATTGTACAACCATTGGGTTTGCTTAATGGATGTGCTTTATCCATATTAAAACACTTTAGGATCTTTTAAGTGTAATTTGATTGATGCACCAAAATTCCCTTTTCTAGGTGCTCAATTTGTAAACCAAGACACAATTTTATCTTTCCAAGATCTTTCATCTCAAATTCTTACTTTAAAGTATCAACTGCTTTCGGAACCTCTTCTGGAGTTCCGATGATATTCAAATCATCAACATATATTGAGATGATAATAAAGTTAAATCCTGATCTTTTTATAAAAACGCATGGACAAATTTGATCATTTTTATACCATTCTTTCAATAAAATTTCACTGAGGCGATTGTACTACATTCTCCCAGATTGTTTTAATCCATACAATGATCTTTGCAATTTGATCAAGTAAAGTTCGTGCTGGCCATATTTTTCTGGCAATTTTAATCCTTCAAGGATTTTGATATAAACATCATTATCAGCGAACCATAAAGGTAAGCTGTGACGACATCCATTAAGTGCACTTGTAATCTTTCTTGCACTATCAAAATAATGCGATATTTGAAAGTTATAGCATCCACCATCGGAGAATATGTATCCTCATGCACTGGTCTTTGGGAAAAACCTTGTGCAACCAATCTGGCTTTATATCTGACTATTTCATTTTTCTCATTTCTTTTTCTGACAAAAACCCATTTATGACCAACAGGTTTTACATCTTGTGGTGTTCAAACAACTTGTCCGAATACTATACGTTTCTCAAGAGAATTCAATTTTGCTTGAATTGCTTCTTTCCATTTTTGCCAATCAAATCTATTTTTGCATTCTTCAATAGATGTTGGCTCATAATCCATATTGTCATTTTCATTAATGTTTATTCCATCTTTTCCCATTTTGAATATAATTTGTTTGAATTTCTTCATTTTCAACAACTTCGGGGGTTTGTACTTCACGTATTTGCACTTTTTCTGGAATTGTATCAACATTTGTATCCTCAACGAGAATATCATCATTATGAATTAATCTCCTTTTACTAGGAATTTTATTCTTTGAACCAATAGGTCTTCCACGCTTCAAGCGGGTTAACTTATCATTAATAGGTGGTTCTCCAGGAACATCAATACAAATTGTCATATTTACTGCTGGTATATGCGATTTTGTAACTCGTTTTGGATTAGCAAGTGCATCGGGTAACCGATTTGCTAAATTTTGAAGATGGATTATCTTCTGAATTTCAAGTTCAGATTCATTCGTTTTTGGATCCATATGAGAATAATATGGATTATTCCACGTTATTTCCTTTTCCAAAATTATATTTCTATTATCTCTCCCTAATTTGGGAAAGTAGTTTCATCAAAATGACAATCTGCAAAATGTGCAGTAAACATATTTCCATTTAATGGCTCAAGATATCTTATTATTGAAGGAGATTCATAGCCAACATAAATTCCTAATCTCCTTTGAGGATTTATTTTTGTCCTATGTGATGGAGCAATAGGCAAATATATTGCACAACCAAAAACTCTGAGATGAGAAATATTTGGCTCATGACCAAAAGTTAATTGTAATGGAAAATGATCATAATAATCATTATAACTTACTGGTCTTATTTTTATAAGATTTGTTGCATGTAATATTGCATAACCCCATATTGAAGTGGGGAGATTTGTTTGCACAATTAATGGTCGTGCAATTAATTGCAAACGTTTAATAAATGATTCTGCTAGACCATTTTGAGTATGAACATAAGCTACAGGATGTTCAAATTTTATTCCAATTGACATGCAATAATCATAAAATGTTTTAGATGTAAACTATCCAGCATTGTCAAGACGAATTGACTTGATAGGATAATCAGGGAATTGTGCTCGTAATCTTATAATTTGAGCAAGTAATCTTGCAAAGGCCATATTCCTCGATGATAATAAGAATACATCAGACCATCTTGTTGAAGCATAAATTAAAACCATAAAATACATAAATGGTCCGCATGGTGGATGAATCGGTCCATATATATCACATTGTATGCGTTCTAAAAATACTAGCGATTCAATTTGAACTTTAACCTTTGAAGGTTTTGTAATTAATTTTCCTCGCGAACAAGCAGCATAGAAAAAATCTTTATGTTGAACAAACTTATGGTTTTTCAACAGATGTCCTTGTGAATTTTCTATTATTTTTCTCATTATTGCCAAGCCATGATGACCAAGTCGATCATGCCAAATTTTATAAGTATTTGAATCCATAAACTTCTGGCTTATAATCAAATTGGCTTCAAATATATCAATATATGTGTAATATATGCCAGATGAGAGAGTATAAAACTTTTCAAGTATATATTTCTTACTTGAAATTATCTTTGTAATATAAAGACATTCTTTGCTGTCTTGGCTCATAGTTTCAATATGATGTCCATTTCTACGAATATCTTTAAAACTCAATACATTTATGTGAGACTTGGGGGGAAAATAGAGCATTATCAATTATAAGTTTTGTTCTCCTTTGTAATATAATACTAGCTCTTCCGGAGCCTTCAACCATTTTAGTTTTTCCAGATATTGTGGTAACATTTGTTTCACACATTTTGATTATAGTAAAATATTTCAATTCTTTAAAAATTGTATTTGTGTTAGCACTATCCACAATACATAAGTTTTCTTCATTTGCCTTGATATCATATAACATAGATGAAGAATTTATTTTCTTCAATAAAGAAAAACACACTAATCATTATTTATTCATAATGAAATTACAAAAAGAAATACATATATAAAATACATATTACATGTATATGTGTGCCAATTACTCACATTTTTTTAACACTAGTGGTGGATAACATGAATTCTTCTAATTATATATATGTCATATTCATTTGATCAAAATTATCTAATATAAAATTGGTTTCTAGCTCAGCACTTTTCTTGAGATCAACCTGGTATAAGGCCACAAGATGTTTAGCAATTCTACAACTTTTTGCCCAATGGTCAAACATATCGCAATTATGACATTTATTATCATTATTATGACCTTTCTGGTGACCATCATTATTTCTCCACCTTTTGTAGGAATTATTATTGTCATATCCTTTACCACGGCTACCACCACGACCACGACCATGACCACCATGACCATTTTTGCTGCCACGTCCACTATAATTATCATTATTTGTAATCACATTAACTTCAAGTAATAGATTATTATGTGCTATCACATTTGCTTCGGGTAATGGATTTGTACCCAGTGGTCATTGTTCATGATTTTCAAATACCAAAGAAGTATGTTATTCTGCTACAAGAAGAACAGTAATTAATTCACTATACTTCTTATAGCCTTTTGCTCTGTACTGTTCCTGCAAAACAATATTATTTGGATGGAAAGTAGAATATGTTTTTTCCAACAATTCTTCTTCAGATACCGGTTCTCCACATAATCTCAAAAGTGAAGTGATTCTAAAAAGTTCAAAATTATACTCACTTACATATTTATTTTCATATAACCTTAAGTTTGTCCATTCAGTTCGTGCTCGTGGTAGAATTACTTTCTTTAGATGTTCATACCTTTCTTTCAGTTGTTTCCATAGAATAGCTGGATCTCTTATGTGCAGGTATTCTGCCTGAAGTGCTACATCAATATGACGACGGATAAAAACCAGAGCTAATGATTTGTATCGTGGCAAAGTATCATTATTTTCAATGATAGTATTTTCAAGACCAATAGATTCTAGGTGCACTTCTTCATCAAGTGACTAGATTAAGTAATTTTTACCCGACACATCGAGAGGAGCAAAATCAAGGTTTTTGATATTGACCATTTATAAAGGAAGGATATGATAAAAATAATCATGACTTACTTTGGGTTAATTTTGAGTGAAAATTTTTTACAGCCAGAGCAAGCTCGTGCTGATAACTTGTTGGAAAATGACTGGAATTATGAGGAAATTATAACTATAATAAGAGAAGCAAAGAGAGACTAAGAAAAAGATTTTATTAATTATTTATGAGGTGTAATTGAATAAGAAAAACTGAGCCCTATTTATAGGAAAACTCAATAGCAAAACTGTAAATAAGTCAATGATATAAATGTAAATAAGTATAAAATTTTAATAATTTACGTGGACCCACGACTTTATAAAAAGCCACTAACAGCTGTGTCAACATTATTAAACATTATTATTGTTTATTTACGTGTAATTGTAACAATAACTATTATGTAAATAATAAAATTATACTTAAATGATTTTACGTATTATAAAGTTTTTTATCATTAATCTTATTAAAATTGTGTAATTTATTATATTATTTACATAATATATATATCCATTGTATATATAATAATTATTTATCATAATATATAATAACTATTTATTTATATTTATATTAATTATAATTAATATTTTATTAAAATCAGTTTTAATTTAATCCATGAACTTAATTTTATTAATAATTGATTAATATCTTTTAGTACTATCTTTAATGATTAATATTAGTTATTTTTTAATAGTTATTGGTTTTACTATTATTTTAATAATTAATGTATTATTATTAAGTTCAATTCAATTCAGGTTCATTTAATTCAGTTCAAATCCATTAAGTTCATTACAATTAAGTTAAGTTCAGTAAATTTCAGAAGTTGAAAAGAACAGGACCTTAATCTTAACCACTATACGAATCTATTGGGTCACATTTTCTTTTTTAATTGAAAAGCACATTTTAGGGAGTTGAGAATTAATTGTGATCATTAGATTTTGCAAGTTTCATTTTGTTGTAAATTGTAATACAATTTAAGTTTTATGGACTTTTCTACCGTTGTGTATAAATAACTAATCATTAAGTTGTAATTTTACATTTGAACTGAGTTGAACACTTGAATGTAATAATCTGTTATCCTTTTCTTTTCGACTTTCATTATGTTATTTGTAATACAATTTAAGTTTTATGGACTTTTTTACCGTTGTGTATAAATTACTAATCATTAAGTTGTAATTTTACATTTGAACTGAGTTGAATGTAATAATCTGTTATCCTTTTCTTTTCGACTTTCATTTTGTTATTTTCACTTTCCTAAACTCCAAAATATGAATTCAACTTTTATGAATGTACCAATTCAATTAAGTTTAATTGATTTTTTTTATAAGATAAAGCAGAGGTGCCCGTTAAACACAGTAGAACCAATTGTATATTATGCTAGTAACTTTACTAATTTGATGTATGATATACATTGTCGTAATATATTAATTAGGTTTGTCATAATATATTAATTATTAGCTATGTTCTCACGCGTATGTCAGTTTTTATGTTAAACAAGCAAAAATATCATTAGGTTTTTTTTTTTTTTTGAAAAATTGAAGGGACAGGAAGAAAAGAGCGAGGGTGACGTTTGTCCCTCATTGAGACCGTCACTTACATAGCATCAAAAGGCGCACACGGGACGGAAACAACACAGGGGGACATGCCCTTCCCCACTCCTTAACCCCCCACCCCACAAATATCATTAGGTTTTAAATTACCTCTTTTTAAAATAGAGTGAAAAGATGGATCCGGGTTTGATTCCCAAATTCTTTAAAAATTAAAATGTTCATATTAAAATTAAAAAAAAACATAAGAAAACGTTTGTACAGTGTATCATGTAACTCAAGCTTATGATTTCAAATATTAGGTTTATGTTGATAATTTTTATTTTAAAATCAGTTTTAATCATACATGTTCAGTAAAACTTAATAAACTGAGACTTAACTCAGTTTGCATGTTTGATCATAATCTTCTCCGCATTGCATACTTTCTCCAGCAAATTTAGCAAACATAAAATAAAATTGAAAATGGGATAAAATCAAATTAGAAACTAAAATTAAGTCATTCACATGCTGTGAATAAGTATTTTATAGCCAATGGAATCAGCAATTTTTAATTCTACATTGCGGTAAAAATATTTTACTGATAATTTCAATAATTAATGGACGGTTCACCTATGATAGTAAATAAATCGGTATATGAGTAAAGGATTTCATGCGTAAAATTGTTTATCGCAAGGTTTGTAATCTTCAATTTTAGCTATTAAAAAGGCATGTAGCTAGTGGTTTCCTTTTGACGTTATTTTGAAAAATAAATTAATTTATTAAAATGATTATGATAATTTAATTAGTATATAAGACTAAAGTTGAGGACAATATGTTTCCACATTAATTAAACAAATAATATGTGACAATCATCCATCGCAGTTTGTCTCCCAATTTATTCAATCTATATCTTCTTATTTATCATCAAATTCTTATATTAGTTCTCCAATTTAAATTTCAGATGCCTAATTTCTGTAATGTATATTAACAGTGAATATGAAGTTTATTACGTATCAATAATTTTTCAATTTAATTTTATACCATTAATTTAATTATAAAAAATGTAAAATAGTATAAAAAACACACAAAATAATAATAGAAAATCCGCATATTGATTTTTAAGCTAATTACTAAAATTGTCAAAGAAGGTATTAACTTGCACTTTATAGTTTATACTTATTTTTCGAAGTGTTAATTAGGCTTGTACGTGCGTCAATGGTGCCAGCATATTTTTAAAAGGGAATTAAGTGCACGTATTAATTTAAATTCCAACAAGATAGATCATGTGATAAAAATTTAACTAAATCAAATAGAAAAAGAACATATTCTAAACACGTAAA
>CAOJBI010970810.1:0-10240 GCA_948277035.1 Euphorbia corollata | reverse complement strand
TACTGTATCTTGAGATCTTCAATTTCTCTAAGCTTCTAGGAAGTTTGCATCTGCAATCTGTAGTTTGCATAAATTTCATTGAGGTATAGTTTATATTTAACTTTGAAGTTTCTCTTTTCAGTAATGAGTTTGGGTGACACAGCAACTGAAGAAGATGGAGAGTTAATAGCTAAATTATTTGGATCAGTTGGGAAGATATGGAGAGCTAATGAAAAATTATTTGATGCAATAACTGGCCTGAGGTATTATTCATCTCATTTTGCATTTTTATGCTTACATGGAGAGGACTGTGTGAGGTACTAATATAATAATAATAATTAAACAGCGGGAGTGGCCCGGCTTATATTTACTTAGCAATTGAAGCTTTGGCTGATGGAGGAGTGGCTGCTGGTCTACCCCGAGAACTTGCTTTGGGTCTAGCTTCTCAAACTGTAAGTCTCTATCTACATTATAAATATTTATTTGAACGAGTTTATTGGCTGGTTCCGGTTCTGGTTCTGGTTCTGAGTTCAACTTGTCCGTTCCAGTACATATGAATGGTTAAACCAGGCTTTTATTGTGGAATGAAAGTTGAAAGTGTGGTTGGTTTTCCAGGTGTTGGGGGCAGCATCAATGGCTACAAAAACAGGGAAGCATCCGGGTCAACTTAAAGATGAAGTGACATCACCTGGGGGAACAACTATAACGGGAATTCATGAACTGGAGAAAGGCGGATTCAGAGGAACCCTAATGAATGCTGTTGTTGCTGCTGCTAAGCGCAGTCAACAACTTTCACAAACCTAAACTATTTGCTGACTTTGTTACTTTTAGGATGCCAAGATTTTACAAATTTATTGCTTGCAACGGAGCTTAGATATGCTAGTTTTTGAGCCATTAGAATCTGGGAGGGATTATAACTTTTAATTTTGTTTGTTTATCGTATCACATGGCCATTATTATCGGTATCGTTATTTTATTATTATTATTATTTTTTTTTAATTTATGGTTCAATTGTTTATCTATTTTCAAAAGTTATTATTTTAGATTATAAAACTATGTACGTCCGGGGTCAACCATATTTCCAATCAACGTATATACGTTTTCTTCTTTTGCCGAGATTTCTTGTTGTTTTCGATCTCCTTTCTTCCTCAATTGATTGCGATTTGAGAATCTTTGTTTTGATTCCATTTTGATTCAAAATTTTCTCAAATTCTTCCATTTTTGTTTTTTTTTCTTCCGCAAGTGATTGTGATTTTTATTCTTCCGCGTTTGGTTATGATTTTAACCTATGTTTTTATTCCCACATTGATTCATATCATTCTTCTCAACAGCGAACTCTAATTCTTATCATTCATTCATCGGTTTTCGGTTTTGATTTAATTGTTGAATCTGCAATTTGAAAATTTGCCGGAGTAATGGGTGAAACTTGTAGGAATAATGGTTGCTAAATTGCGATTATTGAAGTTAATCATTAGAATTGTTGGATGAGAGTGAATATTCTTATAGTATTTGTGTTTGTTAATGTTTGTGTAGCTTGGGGCTTTTTTGGTTTTTTCACATTAGGTGCAGAAATTGGTATATATTTTATCCAGCTTAGCTATTTGTTGGCCCTAAAAATTTTATGTTATGTCAGTTAGAGGTAATTATAGTGTTTTATCGTGTTTATAGGTATCTTTTACAATCATAAAAAATATAGTTTTTGTAGGTTGAAAAATGATGAATGATATAGTTTTCGGATCATTGATAATTACTTGATTAGGATTTGAATTTAATAAGTTTAATTAAGATTTAATGATAGATTATGATTTGTTTTCGACTTTGAAAATGTGTTCTAATTAAGGTATCGAAAGTTTGGCTGAGGAATGGAAAGAAGCAAAACTAAGGTGTCTGAATCAATTTGGGAAAATGTAGTTGATAGATCACGTGTTTTTAATTCTGTGTTTATTGGGTTTGGTCGAGTTTCAATCATCTTCTCCTCCCTCGTGCTCTTGCTCAACTTTCGTCCTGACGGGTGAAATTCGATTTGCAGAGTCTGCCGGTTAGAGACATTTGTTAGCTGAAAATTTTGTTAATCTTAAAAATATGTTTGATTTTGTGCTACATTTCCCTGTACTTTCCTTATAGTTTCTAGCATCAGAGTTGTGAAATAAACAATTTTTCCTTATATTCCAGCTTATTATGGAGTAAGGGCATTATTTCAACTTCCACTTGTTAATTTCCTAATAAAGATTGGGTTGTACATGATTCCGAAACTGAACTTGACGAACCAAAATACCCACTATGTATTTTGCATCACAAATCATGTTTTGGCATTGCCAGTCCCTTAGAAATGGATAACTAATTCAAGAGAGGGTGAATTGAACTATAAATAAAATTTAAAGAGTTTTACGGAAGCTTAATATCAAATTCAGTATCAGCAATAGTTTCAATAGCAGAATTAAGTATTAATAGAGTAATAGTATAAGTGATTCAATATCAATATGCAATAGCAATAAAGAGATAGACGGTTACAAATCTGACTAGCGGCATACAATACATACTATAGTAGTAATTAACCAACAATAATCAACATCAAATTCAATCAAGATGTAAGTAAAAAGTGTTGACTTCGCATATCAACATCAGAAACAATACATCAGTCAATGTCAATAGCACTTTCAATTAGTGTATTAAAAAACGCTAGTCGCCAGGCGGGAGCTAGGCGGAGTCGGAGCTTAGGCGGGGATTAATCGGGGTCTAGGCGGGGATTAGGCGCTAGTTAACGGGGTTAGGCGCTAGTTGGTGTAAGGCGGCGACCCTTAAAATAGCGCCTAGGCGGGGCCTAGGCGGACCTGGACGGGGATTTTTAAAACAGTGCAAACAATAAAAAAAAGTTATAGCGATACTAAAACTTAAACCAGTAGAAATAGAAAATTTTATGTATTTGTTTGTTTTACCTAAATACTTTTGTTTTAATTTTAAATTTATTTAATTTCCTAGCCTTGCTTGTTTTATATTACCTTAGATTTTATTTGAATTTGATATTATTGTTACCTTAGATTCTATTTGAATTTGATATTATTGTCGTGTTTGTATTTTTAATATATTTTAGCTTATTTACGCCTCATGTTACTCGGGCACACGTCTTGACTCGCGCCTGACCCCCTTGTTGCCCCCGTAACAACTATGGATATATTTTCTGATATTTTAGCCGAAGTTTTAGGAGTGCTTTTATGTTGTTGTGATATTCATACAAGTTCAAGTTCAGGTCAATCTGATTAGTGAGCTGTAAATTAATAATGTTGTAGCAAATTTTGAACGTAACAGTATCTGATGGACAAGTCTTAAATTATTATTATTTTGATATCCGTTTATATGGGAAAGTATATCCGTTTATATGGGAACAACTCTGATAAATTATGAAAAAAAATTCTGCAGTCATCTACTTTTCTTTGGAATATAATAGAGGTTGTTGGCTGCGATCACCAGAATTATGAACTCTCTTGGTTAGAAACTGTGTCAGGACTTGGAGTTAGTAGATTAGTTGTTACAAGATTTAGTCTAAATATTGTAAACAGAGAGGCTTATGGAATCATCAAATTATAATAATTAATAGAATTTCCTCTCTCAACTACTTCTCCCTCTATTCTTCTTATCTCTCTAATTTCCCGCTCTTTCTTTCTTATTTTCCCTTATCTCATTTTTATTTTCTTCTGACCTAATTTCTGATCCCAACTCATTGAAAGATCTAGTCCGGCAACCTAAGCTTGACATTGGTATTAGAGCAGTAGGTTTCTTGGCCAAATCTTCAATGGAAATTCAAATTTTGCAAGAAAAGATTGTCCACCTGCCGTATCCGATCACAAAGGAAATCGTACATCAAATTTTTTCTCCTTATGGATTGTTGGAGAAGACTGAGATGATGCAGCCTCCTACTGAGTTTCAAGAAGCTCGGATTTACTTCTATTCCTTTGTAAGTGCTATTGCTGCCATGCTTGCTCTTCAAGATTGTTGTATCTATGATGGTTGTTGTAGTTTGCAAATATAGTTTGTACCAGCTGAATACAAAGAATGGGTTTTCTTTGAACAATCATTATCTGTAGAGAATGGTAAATGTGATAAAGAAAAAGAAACTGGTTGTGCTTTTTACAATCAGACATAGCAGATGCATGCAAGGTGTTTGACATAAAGCACGAGAAGTCTCTGGTTATTTTTTTCTGCTGCTGAAACAAAGGCTTTTGAACTGGGTGTTGCTGAAAAGAATGAGCTGCCAACGTTCAAAGCGGGAACTAAAAAGCTTTATGAATGGACTCAACGAGATAAACCCAGATTTAAGAGATTCAAGATGATTTTGTCAATTCCTCATTCGCACACATGTTCAATGGAAGGCATGAGAAGAAATTAGACGTCATCCAAAGGTTCAGATCAATGGTTTGAGGTTTCGATTTTACAAAAATGATATGAAAGAAAAACAACAGCTCTCTGATTCTTACAAGTAGAAATCATGAAGCCAATTGATATTGATACCGGTCAAGATTGCAAAGCCATCCGTAGAAACGGACCAGCCGTGTATATTGATACAGGTCATGTTGTTAGTGACTCCATTAAAAGGAACAAGAAATATGGGAAAAAATGTTCCAGTAGAGTCACCGATGAAGCAGAACTTGAAGTTGATTGTTGTGTGCCCAAGAGGTCTAGGCCTCAAAAGAAATTAAGTGAAAAGCACTCCTATGACAATGCTTTTTACTCTCTGTCTTTCAATTTGAGTTAGAAGGGGCGTTTTAAGGAATGGAGTGCACTGTCACTACTCAATCTGATTGATGAAATGATGTAAGAATTGATGGTGATCAAACCTTGTTTCCTTTTGACAGAGGGGAGAAAAAAGTGAGGCTAGTTCCACCTATAGGACTGCAGATTCTGTGAAAAATAAAGCACATCTTGGTCGGATCAGCTTACATTAGCTTAAGTTCTACAATTTCATTTTCATTCTTGAGTGCTGTTGTTACAGGTTACACATGTAATGGTTGTCATGAGCTTTAGATTTTGCGTTTCCTTTTTTTCATTTTTGGGGACAAGAATGATTTAAAGGGGAGGATATTGTCAGGACTTAGAGTTAGTGGATTAGTTGTTACAAGATTTAGCATAAATACTGTAAACAGAGGCTTATGAAATCATCGAATAAAAATAATCAACCAAATTTCCTCAATCAACTACTTCTCTCTCTAATTTCCCTCTCTCTTCTTTTCCCTAATCTCTATTCTATCCTCTTCCGACCTAATTTCCGATCCCAACTCATCGGATTCCAGTCCAGCAACCTCTAAGCCTGACAAACTGTCTGTAAGGAGGGATTGTTGTCATGTATAAAGGAATAATGAGAATTAAAACTATATTATTGTTTATTCAGATTTATTATCTTTAACTTATCAAGTATATTATGAAATCATTGGAAGTTTTTATGAGTAAAGAGAGGATAACCCGTTCAGGTTGTTGGCTGTTATAGTCTTTTGTTTGTTTGTGTGAGGTGTAATACCAACTAGTGTTATGGTACTAGTTACCTTTATACAATGTTTTAAAAATTGGGCTAGGTGGCTGCCTAGACGAGATTTTTCCATAACACTGCCATGATTTTAGGTTGTCAAACGGTCCTAGACAGTTCAATTTAGGTGGTTTTACGCGATGTTTTCTGTCAATATTTTCCCCGTGATTCAAAGATTGGTAGTGGTATTTTTCATACCACTCCAAAATTTTAGTTGAAATAATTATTTTAATGTATTAATAAATATTAATAAATTGAAAAAAAACAAATTAGCTTAGGCCTGATTAATCCCTGTGTAGGCGTAGCCCTCTGCCTAACGTTTTTTTAAAACATTGCCTGTATAAGGCAGTTTATATCTCTATTTAATTATCGATGAAAAAAAACATAAAATCTTTTTCACCCTATTACTTTCTTCTCTCCCTCACCTTCGTGTTCTTATCTCCTATTCTTTTCTTCTTTATCTATTCTACTTCTCCCTCACTATTCCCCTCTACCCCCATTTTCTTCTATTTCTGCTAACATTAATCTGTTATCAAACAAGTTAGAAATCAATACCTAACACCCTGTTTCTCAGCCAATGCTACTAATTTTGTAGATGGAATTGATGATCAGTATTGTAGATAATATGATTTAGAGTCTAAAATATATGTGAACCTGACTTATTTTTTTCTAATAGATGCTTCAAAATTAATTTTTTGATGTTTTCGTGTGATTTAATTGATGGAACTGCTATAAATTATGCTTAGAATCTGTGGTTTAAGTGCTGTAGAGTCCTGTCAAACCCACAAAACTTAAGTAACATGTATAGATTAGATTTTTTATAGCATTTAGTAAGCATGCAACACTCACCTTATTGCTGTCCAGCTAGTTGTCAAAATCATGCCCAGATTATCTACCTGTGAGGATGTAACATTGTGGGCTTCATCAATATTATTATGAGGCCCAAATTTCGGCACTAGTTGAGGCTGATTGAAGAACTATAATATGTAGATTAATTTCTCACTACCGTTGGTTTTCTTTTTTTTTTTTTTTTTGCCTTGTTAACTTTGGCTGCCTAATTTTTAGCTTTATAACATGTTAATACAGAATTTAAGTTTCACAACCTTTAAAGAGCTTTCCTTCTGCTTTTTCTTGCAAGGCTTCAAGCGTATGTTGTTTTTTGTGGCATTTGCCCGTAATTACATTCGCACTTGTTGTGTTGTCAGAAAGAACATAGAACCTTAATTGGCTGTTGTGAATAGTAAATATAACTGCGAAAACTCGGGAAAAGATTAAGGGGATGAAAGTAATGAATGTCCGAGAGAGTGAGTAGGATTAGCAATGTAACTTATTACATGGTTTATATAATTAGATTTTCTTGAGGTTCAGGCAGGGCAGTCTATTTTGTGCAGTTTGGAGAAACTTCCGAAGCAAAATTGCAAGTTAGCTAATTAACCAAAGAAACTATACTTGTTATGTGGTAAAATGCTAGTTGCATGGTACAGGACTTGTCCCACATTGGTTGTACGGGCAACTAATGAGATGTTTACTGGTTAATGTGGGTTCTCTTACCATTGGACTAATGCTTTGGTGAGCTCTTCCGTTTTAAACTATAACATACTCTATCGAATAAGCTCCTGTGACATTGAACATAATATGTATTGCACATTATGACATAGGATTGTTTGTAATTTTCGTCCTTAATATTTTTTTGAAAACCAAACTCAAGTGTCTATCTAACTCGTTGCCTTTTAATCACTTCTAAACCTATGCTATTCTTTCTGTTAACATGGAATACCAATCAGAATTCGGAAAGTACTCCCGTTCTTCGGTTGTTAAGTAAGATTTCTTTCTCATCGTGATGTCAACAGATTTAAATCATACGAACTAGATTGCATTCAGCAGGTTCTCTGTCCAGTTTTGGCCAACAGATTACCTATTTGGATAAATTTACGAAAATAATTGTATTTAAAGGATGTTAGACTCAAAAACTTGTATTACGCCTACTTATTATCTCTATTGGATTTGGGTTTTTATACACTTCAACTTTGTTGATGATTTGTGACTTGCCTTGCATTTTCTCGCTATCTCCTACTTGCTATGATAGTAATGAGGTTAATGAACATATCCAAGTTGTTTTCTTTCTTCTTTCATATGAAGAATATATATATATATATTTTATTTGGGTATTCAGATACGGCTTCAATTGGAGACGCTGCTATCAGAAAAGGCTCGATTGGCACATGAGAATTCAGTATATGCTCGGGAGAACCGTTTCTTAAGGGAGGTGGTTGAATATCACCAACTTACTATGCAGGATGTTGTGTACATTGATGAAGGAACTGAAGAGGTCACTGAAGTTTATCCGATCAAAGTAGTTTCCGATCCTTCTGTTTCTCTCGAAGCTTCCCTTGGTTCAAGTCCTCCCTATCCTGTACCGCCACCTGGGATTTTAGATTCTTTCCCACCGACTTCATATATTGCCACCAAGTCTGCAATTGATACAGAAAAGCACTCAAACCCTTCTATTTGAACACCAATGTTTTCATGTTTTGATTTGTAACTGTTTGTCATACGAAGCGTCTATTTGGCTTATATGAAATGTATGTGATTTATGATATTGAATTACAACCATTTAATGTGTTTTTTCTTGTTGAAAGTTTATGAAAAATGTTATTGGTGTGAAGGTCTCGTATAAGATTACTCTAAATTCTCGAGTATGATTTGGTAATGTTCCTTTATACTGAATTTTCTAACAAGTTCAGTTTTAACATTAGGATAAAATGGAATAGAATCAAATGTCACAAATTCGGTGCTCCTATGTTAAAAGAGAAAAGACTGACCGTAGAGACAATAACTGGATTGTTGATTACCGTTCATTTTAACTTGATACCATTCACATCGTTTTCAATTATACCCTTCATAAAATATCATCCACCCAATTAATTTTACTTCCCATTTTTACACCCCAATGCCCACACAAACAAAAAAAATTTCTAATTAAAAAAGTAAATACACTTTAGCCATCCACCACTAACGTCACCTACATCCACAATCACCATTAACACCACCCGCATCAAAACCAAATCCACTCTCTTCAACACCAAAAGAGAAAAACAAAATTGATGCTTCTTATTTTTTATTGAACCGAATATCTTTAATGGAATTTTATTGAACTGCATATCTCGATTGTGAGTCACCGTTGGTGCCATTTTTTTCCGACTGCCATCATATAATTCAATCTATACTTCAAATTTTCAATTCAATAAAAAACAGAGTTTGACTGAAAGCATTGGTATTTTTTCGGTGAGCCGTCCATAACAGCCAACACTTGCGATTTTAGTTTTTGGGAAGTTGTGTTTGACATTAATGGTGTGTTCGATTCGAAGCATTGCAATCCTTAATGAACGTCAAAATGTTTAGTAAAAACTAAAATAGAGAATGAATTTTTAAGGATGTAATTGACAATAGCATGGGCGGTACTAAGTAAATAAGGACGGTAATTAATAACACCCATTTTGGTAACGTAAGAAACCCCACAATGCTGAATGCTAACTCTGAACTCTAAAGTTCAAGCGTTTGCGCCGGCTCTGTCGTGAGCGAGGATGACGAATTTTTCGATATGAATGGTGGGAAGAAAGCGAGAAGAGTAGATTTAGCCTTTTTATCTATCGATTTCTCTTTTTCCAACTTGATCTCGTCAGAAGATCATTCTTGAATCTTCCTTTGAAACCTATCAATTAAGGTGAGTCGAGTTTGTAGGGAATCTGTAGGCCTAGAGAGTGTTAGGTTTGATAGATTGAGTGAGCATATAAGTGGGGTTAAGCCTATCTAACATAAAACTAATTGGTTTGTATTAAAGCCCAATCTACACCACTTATTTAGTACTTTTTATTCTTGTTTATGATCGATGTGGGATAACCAACATCTCCAACACTCTCTCTCAAGTGTAACTGGGCCTAGATCAGCTGCCACTTGTCAACACACCTAGGCCTATCTCCTCAGAGACTCAAGGTCATCAATGAGTATAATCTCTTTGCAAGTCCAAACTCCACAGGACTTTAAACACGAATCCGGATCTTTTGGCTATCAAGTTTTATTCTCGCTCTGATACCATGTAGAGAATCTGCGGGTCTGGAGAGTGTTGGGCTTGATAGATTGAGTCAGCATACAAGTGAGGTTAAGCCCAATTAACATAAAACCAATTGGCTTGTGTTAATGCCCAATCTACACACTACGCCATAGATGGTCAAATGCAACCAATAAAACTATTTTGATATAAAAGAGTTGCCGATGTTATGTAAAAAACTGACTTACAACAACTTTTTATGAAATTCATTAAAAAACGTTACCGTAGATATAAATTACAATTATCTGCAACTGTTTTGAAAGTAGTTACTGAAAATGCCATTAAACAGTTGCTGAATGTGTCAATAAATGGTGAAAAAATGTGGCGGCACTTTCTCCCGTTTTCAATTTAACACCGATATTAATAAAAAAAATAAAAATTAAAAAATTAAATCAAGGTATATAAGCTGTCTCTTCTTGCTTTTTAACCTAGCGATTTCCTCTTTCTCTGGTCCCTCTCCCACATCTCTTCTTCTTTCCCTCGATTGGCCACTGTCGTTGAGATTCATCGATGCCATCTACCGTCGTTGCTTGTCGTCGCCGTGCTATTACCGTTGCTCTCAGGTGACCCGGATTGCCGTCACGCCATCTCTCTCAGGTGACCCAGATTCCCCTCAATTTCTACCTGGAGTTCTTGAT
>CAOJBI010970687.1:0-13315 GCA_948277035.1 Euphorbia corollata | reverse complement strand
GTGTTTAATATCTACCTGCATTTAAGATATTAGCTTTTGTTTATACTATATTTAGCAATGTTTTGGGTGATATTTGTAGTGTGTATTACCTGACCGAATTTCAATTCATGATAAAGGATTTCTTGTTTGTTAGCTTTAGCTTTAGAGGATGCCTTTTCGAAAAGGATTTCTTACAAGCATAATTGTACTAAACTTGATTAAGGTAGTTCTTTGAGAAGTTATATCTCAACGGGATGTAACCCATTTTAAACAAAGGCCTGTATCTCACTTTCTGCGTTGTCCTACATTGTAGCTCTATAAAATCATGCTATTGTCACGCTTATGATTAGAGATTTAATTACATATTCAACTAGTTGATTGCAGTTTTCCTTTGCATACTCATTTCCCATATATTGAACTCCCTAGAACTTGTCAATATTTAATGGTAATTTATTGTCTTGCAGGTAGACCACTTGTTCAAGCACCGCATCAATGGAAGTATATTACATGCTTCAGAGTATCTGAAGCAATTCCCCTCACCTATAATATCAATTATCGCCAAGTTCATATCTTTCGTCTCTGGAGGATTTGCTGCTATTATGATCATTATTGCATTTCTGGAGGAATCTTTACTGGAAGGCCATGTAATAGATTCTCACTTCACTCTGAAAGCATTTGATTTTAGGCATATTTATTGGGTGACTGTACTGTTGTCCTATGTGTTTTTACGTGTTCATTTTCCAAATTTTGTAGATATTTGGTCGCAACTTGTTTTGGTATGCTGCTGTTTTTGGAACCATAACAGCCATAAGCCGAGCTGCAGTTGCAGAGGAGCTTCTTGTCCTTGATCCAGAGGGAGCTATGTCTATGGTTGTCCAACATACACATTACATGCCAAAGAGATGGCGGGGTAAAGAAAATACTGAGACTGTCAGAGTGGAATTCGAAACCCTATATCAAGTAAGTGTTGCTTTGAATCCACATGTTATGAAAGAGATATTTGCTTGGTTTATGCCTGCATTAACCCACCCCAGATCTAAAAGACGCTTATATTGGTTTGGACCTTCTGTGTTGTAGTATACTGCAATGATGTTACTCGAGGAGATGTCATCGATTTTTCTCACCCCATTCTTGCTTTTATTTGTTGTTCCAACGGTATGTATTTTTATCTTTCCACAGACTATCTATATTATTCTCGAGGATACTACTTTTCTTTTTAGCTAATGTCGTATTTTGTTTTGCAGCGTGTGGATGACATGTTACAGTTCATTGCAGATTTTACAGTGAACGTTGAAGGGGTTGGCCATGTTTGCAGGTTAGTCCATTGAATATTGTTAATGCATGTGTATGACAAGGCATAAGAACAATTCATCTACTTTTTTTCTCGACATTGACAAAGTTCAATGCTTGGTTGCTTTATCTTTGCAGTTTTAGCGCTTTTGACTTTCAGAATCATGGTAATAGCAATTACGGTTCACCTTATCACACGTCACGTTCCAGGAGGAGTTCTCAGGGAAAGATGGAGAAGTCATTTTTAAGGTATGATTCTTAGAGACGTACTTTCGTATTTTATATAACTATCTGTTTGTGAGTTTCTTCTGTTTGGTCTTCATTATTTGTGCATCTGCTTTTCTTCTAATGTTAAAAACGTAAGCAACTTCTGTTTCGTAACTTTCTCTCTCTCTCTCTCTCTCAAAATATAGCAGTACAATTTTTATGAAGGTTGAAATTTAGAGGTGCTAATTGGGGTCACTACCCCTTGCCAGTTCCCACCATAATATGTTGTTTAGGACTACATTTTGACCAAAGTTTTTATGCTCCCCCATCTTATTCTATTCAGCACTATTTTCTTTGGCAAATTTTGTTATCTTCAATCTCTTTGCATTTGCTGATCTCTTGTGGATGAACAATTTAATTTTACAACCTCTAAATGACATTATTGTTTCAAGTTATATATGAAAATTTTCTCCCAGCATTTCTGATTATATATTCGTTTTGTTGGCTTAAGTTTTTGTTTCTCTGCGTTATTATTTTTTATCCTAATCTGCGTAGTTTGGCATTGTTCATAAACTTGTTCCAAAAATAATGTTTTATTCAATTCATAATGATCTTTACATGGAAATTACTACTTGAGTAAATTGAGGACAGAGTCTGAAATCACAAATTTGATCGTTGGTGTTTGATCATTCAAATTTCTTCAATATATCAAATTCAATATTTTCGTGTTTGGGGTGCGTTACTTGTGGCATTATTTTTCGTCTATTGCTTATCGCTCATAATGTTACCATAGACCTATTTTTGTTTTTGTGTCGGATCAACAAAAGAAAGGATGCTTTTCTTATATATTTTTACTTGCAGGTGGATGGCGTCTTCTTTCTACTTTTGTGATTTGTCCATTGATTTTATATTTCTTATATTCGTTTCAGTTTCCAGAGCAGTTACCCTTCATGGCAGCCAAATGATCAGGGAAAACAATTCTTGACAAATCTTAGAAATTTCAAGGAGCAAAAGTTGCAAGGTCAAGGAACTAGGCTCCCATACTCACCTGGAATATGGCGAGGAAGCCCCAATTTGAGAAGCCATGTAGAAAGAAATAATGCACGACATGGTACTCCAGGCGTTCATTTGGGCTCTTTGTGGTTGATTGACGAAGTCCAAAGAAGCCACCCATATCTTCTTGACTGGTACTATACTTCTCAGCCTCATGCAAGAGACTGTCCAACTTCACCATATGAAGCGACAGAGCAAAATCCCGGAGATTACTGGATGTCATCCAACGTACCACAAAACGAGGAAAGACATAAATATACCAATGAATTCTGGCATCCGCAGCATGAAGATCGAACAGTCTCTCACATGAGGGCATCTACGTCAATTCCTTTCTTCCGAGAGAGTGTACTTAGGCAACATGATGCCAGTGAATACACGCAATCTGATAGGGCTGATTGGTGGGCCAGAGGTGGTCCGCCTGGCGAGCAGCCCCAGGCGAGCTTCCTCGAGCCTCCTGATTTTAACCGCTTCACACAAGATAATTACGATAATTTGTCAGACAAAAGCTTGGAGGAGCAAGAGCAGCACCTTTTGGATTGGAGGAGTTCTCGCGATTTGTCACGGACTACTTATATGGAGGATGATATTGAACCTGGAGGGGATGTGAATCTTCATTTCGATGATATATATAGCAGGCCGCCTGAGACTCCTAAAGAATATCGTGCTTTCGACTTTAACCCTCACTAGTTTATTGAGAGGTTGTCATTAGTGTTGGATGCATATATACAGGTTTCCAAGAAAATGGGATATGATTTGATTTATAATATATATATAAAGAGGAAGCTCTGTATTCTTTGTTGTAAATAAAGATACATTAGGAGTTCAGATTCTTAAGTAAAAACTAAGCACAATTTAGAAAGGCTATACAGTTCAAAGTGATTGTTGGCCTTATGGAACTGTAAAAGCCATTGCAACTAATTGATACATTTCCATATTTGATTCTATTCAATTAATTATTTTCTCTGTTCTTGTTTTGCTGGTAATTTAAAGGTGAAATGTTGGAGGTTCGCTGAGAAGCTTATGAAATAGGCATATTCTTTCGCATTCGAAAATGCCTTGGGAGATCTTGTGCAAATCTATTGCGGGGGTTAACACAGTTATCTACCTTTCATATTTGGGGAAGATAAACTAAAAGGCCTAATAAATTTACAGTTCCATGAACTTAAATGCATTACACTTCCAAGTGTTTCAGTTTCAATCATAGAAATGGAAAAGGTGCATCAATATGCTCTTTATCGGTAATACACGACTTTTGATTGGTTTTGAATAGTATACGACTTCGGTTTATATCCAATTTTGAAGTGGTTAAATATGAAATTTTAGACAATTTGAGGTCAAAGCTAGTCGGATTTGGATTTTTCAAGTTCTTGAGTGTTAAATTCAGGTAGTTGTAGACGGCCCAATCAAGAGTAAACGACACCGTTTACACCAGTCATTCATATGCAGAAAAGAGACAGTATGACGTCGTTTATATCATCTCCTTGATTGGCAAAAAGCTAGGCAGCAGCAACTGAAAGGAAGAAGGAAATTGAGGGTTTTACAAGGGTTTAACACTGACTGAATCAACAAAGGTTTCCACTTTCGTAAAACATTCACAACACTTCTCAATTCCCACCATGAAAAGAGCTTCGATTTCTCTTCTTTCTCTGCTTACTCGTAAAAAATCCAGAACTCTGACTCCTCTCTTAACCAGAAATTACATATCAGATATCGCTCCTTCCTCTTCCCCTTCACTTAATTCATCCAAAAATGATGTCAACTCATGTGCCAAAACAAAGGGTCTTATCCTCAGACCTGGCCAATTTCACAATAACCCATCTCGAAACATTGACACCCTCGTTGAACCATCTCCTCAACTCAACTCTAGACAGAGAAAAATCAAAGAAAAGGCCGAGCTTGAAGAGGCTTTTGAGTCTGCAGTTACGGCTGACGAGATGCTGCATGCTTTTAAAGAAATGGAGTCTTCCTTTGCTGAAAAAGAGCTTGGTTTGGCTTCCTTGAAAGTTGGGTTGAAACTTGACCAAGAAGGTGAGGATCCTGATAAAGCTTTGTCTTTTGCTTCTAGAGCTTTGGAAGCACTTGATAGAGGTGATAATAAACCTTCTTTACCTGTTGCTATGGCTTTACAATTAATGGGTTCTGTTAACTATAGCTTACAAAGGTTTAATGATAGTTTAGGGTATTTGAATAAGGCTAATAGGATGTTAGGGAGGCTACAGGAGGAGGGTCTTATTAATGTTGAGAATATAAGGCCAGTTATGCACGCTGTTCAGCTCGAGTTAGCGAATGTGAAGACAGCAATGGGGAGGAGGGAAGAGGCTGTACAGAATCTCAAGAAGTGTTTAGAGATTAAGTTAATAACTTTGGAGGAAGATAGTAAGGAATTGGGGGTGGCACACAGGGAATTGGCTGAGGCTTATGTTGCAATTCTGAATTTCAAAGAAGCCTTGCCGTTTGCTTTGAAGGCTTTGGAGATACATAGAAGAGGATTAGGGAATAATTCGGTAGAGGTTGCACACGATAGGAAACTTCTTGGAGTCATCTATAGCGGGTTGGAGGATCATGAGAAGGCACTAGAGCAGAATCAGTTATCACAACGGGTTTTGGAAAACTGGGGCCTTACTTCAGATTTGCTTCTTGCAGAGATTGATGCTTCAAATATGCAGATTGCATTGGGCAGATATGATGAGGCTATCAATACTTTGAAGGGTGTTGTTCAGCAGACTGAACAAGACAGCCAGACTCGAGCTTTGGTGTTCGTTTGTATGGGAAAAGCGCTGGGACACCTCGAGAATTTCGCTGACTCAAAAAAGTGCCTAGAAATCGCTAGTGGAATTCTTAACAAGAAAGAGGAAGTTTCTCCAGTTGAAGTTGCTGAGGCGTACTCAGAGATAGCGATGCAGTATGAAACTATGAATGAATTTGAAACTGCGATTTCATTGTTGAAGAAAACACTTTCTTTGCTCGAAAGGCTCCCACAAGAACAGCATTCAGAAGGAAGTGTTTCAGCTAGAATTGGGTGGCTACTTCTGTTGACAGGTAAGGTGCATCAGGCAGTTCCATACTTGGAGAGTGCAGCTGAAAGGTTGAAAGAGAGCTTCGGTACTAAGCATTTTGGGGTGGGTTATATCTACAACAATTTGGGGGCAGCATATCTGGAATTGGATAGACCACAGTCTGCCGCACAAATGTTTGCAGTTGCAAAAGATATCATGGACGTGGCACTCGGTCCTAATCATGTTGATTCAATCGAGTCATGCCAAAATCTCTCAAAAGCATATGGAGCCATGGGAAGGTCAGAATATTTTTTCACGTTTTTTAGTTTTCAGTAAATTTGGCCCTCCACAAACAACTTTGCTTGCAATGTATTACACAATTTGTTACATAATTGGTGTGAACAGTCTAAGCATGTCTAGAAGGCTTACTGAACTGTTGGATTTTACAAAAAGTTTTAGTGTAAAGGCCAAGGGGCCAATTAAAGGTACTAAATGACAAACTGTGCCTAGTACAGACGTTAAGTTCAACCTTTTTCGTTAAACATCAATCCACTTACACATGTTTTGTACACTAATATTCAGCTTCCTCCTATAATTAGCTTCGAAGATACCTAACTAGTGTTTTTTTTTAGTCTATTATTCTGTTGTGTAACACTTTGTCATACCACAAAGCTGGGAGGAGAAAAATCATGTGATTTGTTTTGCTACTGTTTTTCTAATTAGAGGACAAAATAAGACGTGTTATCTGTTTCAATGTTGTTTGTCATCAGAGTGTCAGTTGAATTTTCAGCTTCAGATGCTCTATCTTGTTCCAGATAATGGCATTCATTCGTATTTATGATGTATAACTCAAAAGAGACATTACTTGCACTTGTGATAAAAGTATTAGACATACAATAAAATGGTGCCAGTTTGAGTTTTTACATTGGTTTTTCTTATAATTTTGAAAAGCCTCAGAAACAGTAGTTTGGCTTATAGTTAGCGTTAATATCGATGAATTTATTTTCGTTATAATTATACACTTGTACCAACGCCATTCTGCGTAACTTTTGTTTGTCATGGAAGTAATGAATTGGCAAGAAATTAAAGAGGATATTCTTTTATTTTGTGTTTTAGCCATTGCTTTAGCTATATCAAGTTGTGAACTTTCAATTTACGAATATTGCAGCTATCCCCTAGCAATTGAGTTCCAACAGCGAGCAATCGAT
Organism: Euphorbia corollata; assembly: GCA_948277035.1. Taxonomy (NCBI): domain Eukaryota; kingdom Viridiplantae; phylum Streptophyta; class Magnoliopsida; order Malpighiales; family Euphorbiaceae; genus Euphorbia; species Euphorbia corollata. The sequence continues at coordinate 6,582 of CAOJBI010970687.1, read as the reverse complement.
GCCTGGGAAAGCCATGGACCAAGTGCACAAGATGAACTTGATGAAGCCCGCCAACTTCTTGAACAGCTAAAGACCAAAGCTCGTGGTGCATCTATAAACCAGCTTCCTACAAAGGCTTTGCCATTGCCTTCGGGTAGGTTGAAGCCTTCAAATTGACGTATCCTCTCAACCAAAGCAAACAGACATAATATTTTAGTTATTATTATATCACATCCATTACATTGCTCCAGGTCTTGTCCTAGTTAGTTATTTTTCCTCATTTTTTATGTCCAATATTTTTTATTTCTCTCTCTCTCTTTCCCTCTACATGTCGGACATTTCATGTATAAGATTTCAAATGAAAATCAGTTATAGCTGCAGCTATGCAGTATTTTACCATTTTATGAAATCATAAATTGAAGCGGTGCTTGATAATGCCAGTGTAGGGTTCATCTTTTTTTATTATTATTTTTTTTTTTTTTGCCTCATCTGGGCTTAAAGAAAAATTCCCAACCCACCCCATATGTGATTCGGACCTGGGATTTCTAGAGATCACATCTTTCATCTTAACAAATAGGTCAAGATCTTAGTCACAGTGTAGGGTTCATCTTCTGCTTATTATGTTTCATTGCTTAAACTTTTGACTCTGAATACCTCTGTGATGCCTACAATAAATTTATAGCTCTGTTCTCAGTATGCTTAATCATCACTCATGGATATTACTCAGTTTCCACTTTCTTTTGATAGTTTTAGGTGATTAAGGGATTAAATTTTTATTTTATTTTTTGGAGAAGGGGAGCCTGAAGCAACTGCAGAGTTCGTCTACATGTGATCAATAGTTTAAGGATTAGCCAGCCATTGGCAATGTGTGTCAATGTAAGCTGCTAAAGTTGACCCCTCAGCTACAACCCTTCTCCAGACACTGCATGATGTAGGATGCTTTGTACACCGGCCTGCCTTTATTTAATTTATTTAGCTGCTTTGATTTATGGGCGGCAAATAACAAATCCAGTTTATTTATTTATGTTGAAATATTTCCTATTGGTGATACCGGGTTGATAAAAGGTAGAACTTCATGTTTTGGAACCATAATGAAGGCATATAAAAGATCAATGATACAAGGGATATCTCCTGCATTGGGAAAATCTAGTATGACTGATACACTTCACACTATTTGTCATGTTATCTATTGTACTTCAATTTTTGGTAAATTTGTTTCTTGATTTGATAGATATTTCGATTAGGCATTAAAGATCCTTATGTCCCGGGTACTATTCATGTGTATATATATATAGGTGAGAATTTTACCCAAGATTGGAATTGGTTACTTTGTAGTACGTGTAGATATCGCAATATCTCTATTTTTACCAATATAAGCATAATTGGTTGCGGAAGAAGATTCAAGATTTTGACAGTTAGGAATTCCTGTATTTATGCCTGGTTCTCATTGCAGGGGACCCTCTGCTGTGGTTGGCTTCCATTTCCTTTTTGTTTATTCTCTCTCAATATCTATGCCATGAACTAGTGCACAAGTAATCATTCTCATTCATTACCTTTTTAACACAAAATTAAGAGCTGTAATCATTCTCATTCCCATGCTCACATTTCATTTCATCTCATCCTCATCTATAGATTAAACAAATCGAAAAACTAAATCACTCACCGAAAGATTATCTTTCTTGTTTCTTGACACTTGAAAAGGAATGATCTTTGAACTAATCTGTTGCTGCTACTGCTTTCTTCATTTTTTTTTTCTCTTATTTTGCTGTATAATATTTGCTTGAACACTTAAAAAATATAGCTGTTGAACAAAACTAATCAATTGAAAAACTAAATCACACACCAAAAGAAGTTGCCTTTCTTGTTTCTTGATACTTGAAAAGGAATGATTTTTTAACTGATCTGTTGCTATACTGTTACTGTTATTGCTTTCTTCGTTTCTTTGATTCGTACTTTGCTGTATAATTGCGTCAACACTTAAATATAGCTGTTTAACAAACTAATGAACTGAAAATTATATCACACACCAAAAGAAGATGGCTTTCTTGTTTCTTGACACTTGAAAAGTAATGATCTTTGAACTGATCTGTTACTGTTACTGCTTTCTTCGTTTCTTTGATTCGTATTTTGCTGTATAATTTCTTGAACACTTAAATATAGTTGTTGATCAACTGCTGAATCTAAAGAGAACGATCTCCGAATTGGTTGGATCGAGAACTGATCATCTTTCTCTCTTGTAGTTATACACTCATCCCCCATAATCGAAACATGGTGTCTTTTTCTTGGTTTTAGCCTTTTCAGTTTCTTCTGATCTTCTTTTGCTGCAGGTGATTGACATTTCATCGTCTCAGATTCACTTTCCCGTTGCCCATGAGGCAGAAGAGGTCCTACCTGTTGTTCTTCACCACTACCCAATTCAATAACAACGAAATCTTCGTTGCCTCCCATTAAAGTATTGGAGTAGGGCTGAGATTGTGAATCCTGAGGTGAAGAGCTAGGCGCAATAATCTGATCAAAAGGATTCTTAGTAGAACCCGAAATGCTTGTTCTACAAAGGGGGCAATTAGCATTACTTTGAAGCCAAATATCAATGCAATCTAAATGAAATGAATGGCTGCAATTAGGAAGAGCTCTAACCATATCCATTTCTTGAAACTCATTCAAACAAACTATACATTCATTGAATATATTTTTGTCCTTATCTGCTTCTTTTCTGTATTGAAATAACGGGATTTCGTGAATGGTGGATTCGTCTAGACCGCGGTTCATCCACATTGCTGGTGAGAGAGCGATAAATGAATCTTCATTTCGTCTTCTATCGCGCCATAGAGTGATCCATTGGAGCCGATTTGAGGTGCAACATTTGTTGACAAAGAAGTAGTAGAAAAAGAGCAGTAAAGCTGTGGAGATTATGCTGAGCACAGCAATGACAAGCATCGGAAAAGCACGGTCTGACGAAGGAGGCGAAAGGGTTTGATAGATCATGGATTTTTGGTGTATTTTGAGGGTTGGTTCAGTCGCCATATGAGCAGTTGGCTTTTATGAGAAACACTTGAAAGCAAGGAACTAAGGAAGAAGAAGAAGGTTGACAATAAAGGGCTACATGGTACTTTATATACATGTATATCCTCTTGAAATAATTAAAGAAAAAATTAATAATTAAAACAGTAATAAGATATAAAAATAAAAATATAAGGGGAAAAAAGGTTGGGCTTGAAAAGTTTTCAAATCGCATTGTTAACTGAAAAAGATAGTAGGATACACGAAGTATTCTGCTGCTTTCTTACAAAATATGGAAAGGTTAAAAATTTTGGCTTTGATTTTGTGAGAGTTAATAATAATCTATTAGCGGGTTTTTTAATCAAATGGTAGCGTGGTTTAGTAACAAAAGCCGTTTATTCAAGTTGCATCTGAAATTTCATAACATTGTATTTTAGACCTATATTATAGGCCGTGAGTTCAAGAAACATTACTTATAACAATGTCTAAGATATATAATAAGTTATATTGAACCTTATATATATAAACTTAAAATTTTGTCAAATCTCCTATAACTTTGTTAAGGTATACACTCATTTTTCTCCGCATTAAACAGTGATGTTGCTAATTAATTTAATCCGTCCAATATAATTTAGATAAGTTAGGAAAGACCACATTTTAGTATAAAAAGGATATTAAGATATCAAATTTTAGTGAATAAAAAAAATTTCATAATGAAAATTAAAAAAACATTGAAAAATTTGTCCAAGTATAATGGGTTGTAGAAAAATAAAGATTTTTGAACTTCGAGTATAGTGTAATAATAATATATGATTAATTGAACGTGTAAGTAAACTTGTGAAGAAAGCATGTAATGTCTGTTTGCATAAAATATTGTACAGTGGGCCGGGGGAGCTTTATAAACGGTTTTATAATTTATTTTCGACTCACTTATATTGTTCAATCCTTTTTTTTTTTTTTTTGGTGGGTTGATTAGTGGAAGTGTAATGGGGGTGGGGTGGGGCGCTAGAGCACCGCCACTGGACTGGCAGTCATTCTTCTACTCGCAGTCAATATGTAGCATTAAACAAAAATAGAAATTGAGAGTTTCTATTGAACTCAACCAAAAAAAAAAGTTAAAATTTATAATCGGAATATAAGTTCAGCACTTCAAATTTATATAGTTATAATATACAGAAATAAGTAATGTTATGTTCATTAACATGGCATTTTCAAACTCAACTTAAGTCACATTTAATTTGTATATTGACTAATCAAGCTTAACATCATATTCAAATTTGACGCAACCTTATTCATTAAAGCTGTTTTTCTTCTCTTTATATTTTTCTCTAATAATCAAATGAAAACGAAGAATATTAGATAACAAAAAGTATATTTATATATATATATCACACTTCCATGTTAATATTATCAAAATTAATTTAGTGAAAATATGATCAAATTAAAGGGAAACAGCACATATACAGGAGTTGGTTTTAAAATCAAATTTTTTTCGGTTCGAGGAGAAAATATAATCAAACAAGAAGGAAAAAAAAGAAGGGGAAAACAAACAAATACATTTTTAATTAAAAATATTTTTGCTTTTGATATAGGGGCAAAATATTTTTGTTTCCCTCATATTTTAAATTTTGCTTTTCACTTTTACCATTTTTATATTGTTATCTCTCTCCCCCCTCTCTCTCTCAGTCTCCCCTCCCCTCCCCCTCCTCAACACGCAACGGGACTCTGCCGTATACGGCAGCGCACTCCGCCGTCGCGCCTCCAGCTAGCTCGGCGAAAGGACCGCTGCAGCCGGCTGAATCGGAGACGGAGTCAGAGAAAATCTTCGAGGCTGTAGTCAGAGGAAATCTGAGATTTCCGTCGCGGATTTTTAGGAAGGTGTTTCCGGCGGCGAAGGATCTATTGAGAAAGATGATATGCAGAGATGCTTCTCGGATAAATCTCAACCGAACAAGCTCTATGTAAGTTTGTTTTCGTTTTTTTTTTGACGAAAAGTTTGTTTTTGTTTTGATTACTCAATTAATCTTCCATTGATTTGATTTGAGCAAAAGCTTACTTGCTCTGTTTTTTTGGAAAATGCAGGGCATCCATGGATTGATTGTGAGGGAAGGGGAAATAACATCGATGTACTAAAATACCCTCAGTAAAAAAGAAGAAATGATAGCCTAGCTATCAAAAGCGGCTTATTATTATAACATATCTCAGAAAAAGAAGAAATGACAAGAGAAAGGTCAAATGCTAGCTCTTGAATCAAACTCTGAGCTTCTTTTCTTTAATGTGTATTGTAACTTGAAATTTTAATTTTGAGGAAAAAGACAACTGGATGTATTATTATAACATGTATCAATCTCTTAAAATTTCAAATGGTTAAATGCATACTAAGCCCCCTAAACTTGGCTTGGTTCACCACTTGCCCCCCTCAACTTACACTTGTCCACTTCAACCCCCTCAAATTGGCATTTATGCATTCCAAAGCCCCATAAACTTGGCTTGGTTCACCACTTGCCCCCATCAATTTACATTTGTCCACTTCAACCCCCTCAACTTGGCATTTATGCATTCCAAAGGCGCCCCCTGAAACTGAAAAATCATTAGAGATAAATATAAAATTGAATACATTTATCTCAATAAAAGTTTTAATGGTGTGAAACTGAAAAATATGAGTAAATTTTTTCACTTCATATTTTGAGAACTATCGAATTATTTAAGATAAAGTAATGATGCAAATTAAGATAAATGTCACTTTGATATTTGCAAAATTAAAAAATTATATTAAAAAACGATGTAAACATTAAACCCGTAAATTTATACGTGTATACAGAGTTTAAAGTTTAAACAATAGTTTTATTGTATTATCAATTGCTTAAAAAAATATAATACATATGAGTTTAAAAAATATGTTTCTTTGACACAAATCTATCAATTTTATATTTATCTCTAATGATTTTTCAGTTTCAGGGGGCTTTGGAATGCATAAATGCCAAGTTGAGGGGGTTGAAATGGACAAGTGTATGTTGAGGGGGGCAAGTGGAGAACCAAGTCAAGTTTAGGGGGCTTTGTAATGCATAAATGCCAAGTTGAGGGGGTTGAAGTGAACAAGTGTAAGTTGAGGGGGGCAAGTGGTGAACCAAGCCAAGTTTAGGGGGCTTAGTATGCATTTAGCCAAAAATTAATCCTATTAACTTGTATCTCATAAAAGAATTATGTACCACATTGAAAATGAAAAGAAAAGGATAAGCTTTATTGCTTTTATTTATTTTATTTGAACAATAAAAATAAAAGGGAAATTGTAAAAAACTGTCAGCATCTTACCAGTTATATACCAGTTTCTCAATTGAACGTATTGAGAAAAGTTGTAAATTTAAAAAAGTTATACAATGTAAAAAGTTTATTAGAAGGTAAATTTGTAAATAAGTTTCAAAAACCGTACATTTTTTATAATTTCTCGAAATAGTTTGGATAATACAATTCAATTCAAATCATCCACGTGGAAAATTATAAATTTTGTACATAAATAAATGGAATTTCTTCAAGTGTAAAAGATTCCAAACACACGAGAGGGCATGGGCATGAAGAAAAAGTAGGATAATAAAGGTGTTGGAA
>CAOJBI010970402.1:0-11426 GCA_948277035.1 Euphorbia corollata | reverse complement strand
AACATTGCTATAACTTCCTTGCTTCCAGCAAATATTTCTCAGACTATAAGTTACCAGACAATGTGATTGCCACCACTGATCCTAAAGCTGCTCTACTTGGTGCAGACTTTTGTTTCCACGCCGTGCCTGTTCAGGTCTTCTAATTTTTTTGTTATGTGCTTGTTTCATGTTGTGATTGAAGGTATTCTTTATACTGAATTGAAGAGTTTTCAAATTTTAATGCAGTTCAGCTCATCGTTTCTTGAGGGCATTTCAGAATTTGTTGATCCTGGCTTGCCTTTTATATCTCTTAGCAAGGGATTAGAGCTTAACACATTAAGAATGATGTCCCAGATTATTCCCCAATCATTGAAGAATCCTCGCCAACCTTTTATTGCTCTATCTGGACCTTCTTTTGCACTGGAGTTGATGAAAAAGTTACCAACAGGTAATGTTTGCACATTAAGTGGGCAATACTTTGATCATTAAAAGTTCTAATTTTGTTATATTATTTTCCTCGGCAGCAATGGTGGTGGCTTCCAAGGACAAAAAGTTGGCAAATAATGCTCAACAGCTACTAGCTTCTTCTCATTTAAGAATCAGCACTTCAAGGTATAGCACATGCTTCTAGAAATTACATTAACTGAGTAGTTCTCGTTGATAAATCTTGATTGTATGAGCTGCAGGATGAAATAAGACTTGCATAAGAACTTGAAATACATGGAATAATTTCTTTTTTCATAAAGTTCCTTGGTTAGTGTGCAGTAATAGACTATAAGGTTGTTCTACTTGAGTCAATCAAGTTATTGACTATATATCTATATTGATTCTATCTCTTTTATCCTTTTTCTTTTAAAAATTTTTTTGCCGGGCTTACAATAATAACAAAGAAAAATCCACATCCCATCCCACCCTAATGTGGACTTGAACCTGTGACCTCTAGGATCACAGCTTCGGTCTCAACCACTAGGCTAAGACATGTGCTATCTTTTTTATCCGTTTAAACTAAAATCTGTTTTTTTTAACTCTAACTATTATATGCTTGGATTTTGAGAAAATTGGAATACAGGTGAATTTGCTCACTTTGTAACCTCTGATAAAATTCAGTGATGTTACAGGGGTGGAAATAGCGGGTGCTTTGAAGAATGTGCTTGCTATAGCAGCTGGAATTGTGGAGGGAATGAATCTTGGAAATAATTCTATGGCTGCTCTTGTTGCACAAGGTTGTTCAGAGATCCGATGGCTTGCTACAAAGGTACTACTAAATGTTTATACATGATTAGTCTTTTTATTGAAGAAACTTGAGATTGATTGTACTGCTTGAATTACGAATGCAAAAGCTGTCTATTACTGATTGCTGTTAACCACAATTGGTCACCTTGTGTACAATCATTCGTGAGAGGAAGTAGTTGGTGTCTAAGGGTGTGTCCGAGAACAGTGTAGTTCAAACATTGAAGAACGTAGACTTAGCTCACGGTTTATGCGTGCTTAATAACTGCTGCTTAATTATTTGGCTACTTATCATCATTATTACAAGGGTGATGCCCTTTATATGATTCATTACGTGAAAGAATGGGTCGGTTTGGTTTCTAAAATAGTTAAGAACTCATTAAGCTAGTGAGATACATGTCTGGGTTAGTTTGGGTAATAATTTTATAGGATTTGGTGATATATTTCTCTTTAGTTATGTGGAGAAAATTGGGAGGAAACGTTGCTATATAATTGCATGAACAACTATGTGTTGATTTTTTGTGGTTCTTGTTAAAAAGAAAAATAGTAATTCACTGCACCAATCAAAATGTCTTAATTCGTGCAATTTGCATAAGTTGACCTAGTAATTTTTAATTCATTTTCATCTGTTGATTATTATTATCAAGCTAGCATTAGAATTCCATAAATGTGTACTTTGTTTTAACTAATAAATGCTCCATTACACGTTTCTCACATTATCCTAGTTCTTTTTTGTTTTTGAAGATGGGTGCCAAGCCTGCAACAATTACTGGTCTTTCTGGAACAGGTGACATTATGCTTACATGTTTTGTTAATCTGTCGAGAAATAAAACTGTTGGAGTACGCCTTGGATCAGGGGAGAAGCTCGGCGATATTTTGACTTCCATGAATCAGGTGGATAACTGATTGATGATCTGCATAACTGTCCAAATTTGACTTATCTGTGTAGTGTCTCGTGTAATGCAGGTAGCAGAAGGCGTATCCACTGCAGGAGCTGTGATTGCATTAGCCCAGAAATATAATGTCAAGATGCCAGTTTTAACAGCAGTGGCTCGGATAATAGACAATGAGCTTACCCCGAAAAAGGCCGTTCTTGAATTAATGAGACTCCCTCAGGTCAATAAAAAAACGGACTTGTTGTTTGGCGTTTCGGTTCTGAAGTTGTTGAATGAATGGCTGATCCATATGTGTTTGGTTACAGGTGGAAGAAGTATAAGAAATTAGAGGTATTCTGACCTGAATTTGGTCTAGATATCAATTTTTTGAACACAATTGTACTTTGGAAGTTGTGCTGTATGTCGTGGGCATTTTTTGAATGTGACAACTCTTGATCTATGGGAAAGATTACAGTATGCTGTTCTCCATCATCAAGTTGTAATCTGATAACTAATGACGAAACCTTTTCTAAGAGAATCTCATTCAAGTAATCCCACACAAATTGGAGCTTGCTGACTCGCTAAAGGAAATGGATCCATTTTATTTTGGATGGTTAACTTCTTGGAGATGGCAAAGCACCTATGGCTATGCCTTGTCTTTGCAATCACAAATGCCAGAATTAGTGGATTAATTAATGTACGAAAATTTCATTTATGATTACCGTAGTTCTTTTTAAACCATTTCAATCAAGTTCCAACATTCATTGGCAGGTCCCTAAAAACTAATTTTTTGTCGATAAACATCATATGCTAGTGTTTAACTTTGTGAAAGCATGCAACTTTATTGACATGTATTACAATCTACCAATTTAAGGCAAGCTCTCATGGCTCAGTTTCTGAATTATATATCTATCCAACAATGACAACTCATTGAGACCTTACAATTGTATTCCACGCATCCTCTTTAAAGTTTCCAGATTCACCTGCCCTTTTCTCCTCAAGGTCTGTGTCTCTCTTTTGAATCTTCGGTATGCATGTGAAAACTAGGACCCTTTTGTGGAGACTTCACTAATTGATGCGCGCTTTAGTTGTTATAGACCTAAAGATGCATGGTAAGTTTTTAAAGTATCGAACGATAAAAATAACGTTGTAGCATGGAATATTGTGATTGGAGGGTTTGCAGAAAAAGGTACGTGGGAGAACAGCTTATAAGTGCTTGTACTCAAGCCGAAAATGTGATTTTGATATGATCAAGGTCGGCATACATCGATCTCTTCTCAGTATCCACCAATTGATAGAGCATGAAGAAGGGATTTTTAAAAAGGTACCTGACGTGGTTGACTGGAGCTCAACATGTCAGGTTTTTTCCCGAAATCGTTGGAAATATTCATGCTAATGGAAGCAAATGATGTGTAACTGGATTCTGATATTCTGACAGTTTCTACGCTGGACATGAAAATGCCCAATCTAGGTCCATGATGCAGATTTGAAGTCAGTTCTTTTCATTGCAAGTTCCTTGATAGATATGTTTGAATTGTAGTCATTCCGATTTCTCATAGGAAGGCTTAAATCTGTTTGAATTGATGGAGAAGGGATATGGAATTATTTGGGAGGGGATGGAAAATTGTACGAGTATTTGTTGTTCTTTTCGGTCTTGCAGCCTGAGCAGGAGTATATGGTTGTCTTTGCTATGTTGTTGGACAAACCATCATAATGTAGAGCTTGGAGACATGGTTGCAGATAATCTGTTATATGGAGCAAGAGCAGAGTGAGCAAATTATGCCCGACCGTTAAATCCTTAAAGAGATTTTGAATTGTAGCGAAAGCAGCAACCTTGATTTAGTTGGACTGAAGTGATCGTTAAGATTGATGGTTTTTTCTTATTAAGCACTTTTGTATGGTTATTTTGTTTTCTTATAAACTAATCATTGCATTTTTCAACATGTGATGAGTAAGCCATTAGTCAAAACATGCATACATACATGTTGTCACGGTTTCGACGTTCTTTATTAAAAAAATTGACACGTCCTAATACTTTTTCATCTTTTCATTTTCTCCACTATATTTTCAGTTTATCTCTCTTTTGTCGGAGTTTTAATGATTTGATATTGCAAGTAGATTAAAAAATTAGTGTCATTGCAAATAATATATTTTGGCTGTAGTAAGTTAGCAAAATGATAAATGTTAAAAATCATATCTTTCAAAGTCATGTCTATTTTTTGGCAAGAGATCTCAACTGAAACAACAGATATATTTCCATTTTGACTAAGAAAATCATAATAATCATAAATACATTTAATGAAATGAAATTCCAAATTTGATTCCCTCCATGCATCAAATTTCTGGTTCTGAAAATTATAAAGCAAGGAGGGATAAAAAAAATGGTGCATTCTTCTTCATCATCAAACGGAATTCCCATTTTTATAGGTCTAGAAATAGTCATACTATTGTATTTGTTCTTGTTTTTCTCATTTTCAATTACCCATGTGAATGCTTCGATCCATGAATACAATAATGAAGCTTTCATTCGTCGTTCGAATTCCTATTTCTTCCATGGTGGCAGTGAAGGCCTTTATGCTTCCAGACTTGCCATTAAACCTTCTTCTCAGGAATCCAGTGGCAAGTCCTTTATTAGGTTTGTCTCCTTTATCTTAACGGTTTGTTTTCAACTTTCATGATCCGTTATTTTCGTGGGAAATCGAAAAGAATTTTTTTTTTATTTATCTAACATAGAGATCAATAATTTATAACTACAATGGAGATCAATGGCTTTTGGAGCAGAAATAAAGAATAAATTTTGTATGCATCATGTTATATACTTTATATGTCATTCTTTTAGGCCATATCATAAGAGATTTTTTTTTTTTCACAGGTTTGAATCAATCACTTTCAGGAGAACGAAAAAGTCTGCTGCACGAAGGAATGAAATGCAGCAAAAAACGGGATTAGTTGAAGCTCTAATAGTTAAGGTGAAAGATAGAGATAAAATTGGGGGATCCTATTTGAATTCCAGTGCAATATGCTGCACCCCTGATCTAGCCAAGCGCATATCGTGCAATGTAGGAGAGGTTATCATTCAACAAGAACCCAATTATAATGATGGGCCGAAAAGAATCCAGGTTTTCTTCGAAGGAAACAATCAAGAAGCCAAAATGGTTTTTCAAACAATCGAGATCAATAGCAGTGGAATGTACTATCTCTACTTTATGTTCTGTGATCCAGAACTTAAAGGGATGGTAATCAGTGGAAAAACAGTGTGGAGAAACCCGAATGGTTATCTTCCAGGAAAAATGGCACCTTTAATGACATTCTATGGTCTTATGTCATTGGCCTATCTTGCTTTAGGGATAGTTTGGTTTGTCTGGTTTGTGAAGTATTGGAAAGATATCATTCAATTGCATTATCATATAACTGCTGTGATAGGTTTAGGGATGTGTGAAATGGCTCTTTGGTACTTCGAATATTCGAATTTCAATTCCAATGGAATTCGACCAATGGGAATCACGACTTGGGCAGTTAGCTTTAGTGCAAGTAAGAAGACTGTGTCAAGGTTGCTACTTTTGGTGGTGTCAATGGGGTATGGAGTAGTGAAGCCAACACTTTACGGTATAACATCGAAAGTACTGGTTCTTGGTTTCGCTTATTTAGTGGCATCGGAAGCTCTTGGGCTGGTCGAAAATATGAGGAATATCAATGATTTCTGTGGAAAAGCAAGACTACTTCTTGTCTTGCCTGTAGCTTTATTAGATTCCTGCTTTATCGTTTGGATCTTTTCGTCGCTATCCCAAACTCTCGAGAAGCTTCAGGTACAATAACATCATGGTATATGCTGATAGTTAATATTTTCTCGGGTACAGTTATTTCTATGGTTTTGTGTGCAGGTAAGACGCAGCGTAGTAAAATTCGCGCTGTACCAGAAGTTTACGAATCTGCTTTCGTTAGGGGTGCTGCTCTCCATTGCATGGATTGGATACGAGGTTTGTTTAGTTCTCCCAGTTTAAACTTGTCTTATACCCGCCTTATCATGTATTCATTCGAATTAGTCCAATCTGTTGGTTTAGTTGTACTTTAACGCAACCGATCCATTGGGCGAAATGTGGAGAAGAGCATGGATCATCCCAGTTTTTTGGAGCTTGCTTGAATTTGTTCTTTTGGTTGTCATATGTTATCTTTGGGCTCCATCACTTGACCCGACGAGGTACTTGGTTAAACACTTTACCTCATTTCATATAGCAATTTTATGATGAGTCGATTTTTTTTTTCAAAATTATTTTGCATAGTGGCTAATTCGAAATTGATTGCCATTAAACTGATACAAATTTCTTATCATACAGGTACACGTTTTCTGAAGAGAACACGGACGAAAATGACGAAAGTGTTCCTCTGTCCGGTGGACTTAAGGTGACAGGAGACCTTGTAACCAAGCTCGAAAGAAGGTTGTAAAACTCCAACCCGGAGGAAAAATGGTTAGAGCAAGTGAGGAAGAAGAAGGCATATAACATCTTAGGTCGGGTTCAGAGTCCAGTGTGAATTATTGTCTCTAAATATGGAACAAGGATGCATAATGCAACCAATAAATGTAAATCACGAGCTCATATTCTACTGGTGCATTGCAAAGTAATTTACAGATTCTGTATTGTCACACACTGCAAATACAAACATACAATGAAAGACCAAAATTTTCTATTACTTGTTCTTAATAATAATGGCATTACAATCCAGATGTCCGCAAGGCTGCAAATTTATATTACAGATCAGCACTAGTCTAGTATGTGAGCTTTCTTTACAGATCCAACAATTTTTGCAGCAAAGAATGATAATACAAATCAAATATATTGAGAAGTTGCAGACACAAATCAAGGTGATAGGAGTTTCAATTTTTTTTTTTTTTAATATGAAAATCGTTCACCAGAAACAGGAAAAGAGATACAAAAATTTACAGCCGACCTTTTTCCAGTCTTGTGTATATTCTTTCATGTCCCAAAGAATTAGATACCAGAAGATGAGCGGCTATGGTTAATCCGTTGTGCGCCCAATTTGGGAGCAGCTCGACCTCTACCGGATGACAATGGTTTAACTTTTGTAGAAGGTGGAGGAGCAGCAATTGCAGCCCACGGGTCATCATCATTAAGTGCTGAGGTTGAGGCTGCTCTGACATTCAAAGGTTTCGAAGTGGATTTTGGAGCAGGGGCTGCTATGGAACCCCATAACTCATCATCTTCATCTTTTGCCACCTTAACTGTCGTTTTAGGCCGTAGACTTGTGGCTGACCAAGGGGATGAAGAAAAATGTCAATACACATTAATAATATCATAAAAAAGGCAGACACGAGAAAGAAAAAATCTATAAATTATGAATATGCAATTGCTACAGTAGACGTTGTACCTAAAAATGATGCTAGTGCACGATGGATATGACTAAAGTCCTGTTCATTACAACTTCTAAGAACTGAAATGAACTACATTGCGCTGAAGTGAGTTGACATGAACTGAATTGAATTTGTTTCAATGTAAAAATTTATAACTACACATAGTTGAACTGAGGTGGTCTGAGCTGAATTGAAATAGTCTGAACTAAAGTGGAATGGACTCAACTGAACTATACTAAACAGAATTATTTGTAGTTCAAGAGGACATGGCCTAATAGCCTTCAGCCCTTCAATTTCAGATGGTCAGACTACTCTTTAGAAAATCAAATATTTTAACGAAGAGAGTCAGTATGGTTGCATTACCTTGTGGTTTAGACTGTGAGAATGGTTGTGCAACGGGCCGTTTTTGAGCGGCTTGAATACTTGTTAGAACTGGAGATGGCTTTGGCTCTTCAAGAGGCTCAATGTCATCCCACCCATCTTTGTCATTATCGTTTTCGTCATGAATACCATTTTCAATTTCCCCCCAACCATCGGTTGAAGTAGGGGATACAGGTTGTCGTTGATCTGCCAAGTCGATGGTGGAATTTACGGAAGTTGGTGCTATACTTGGAGAATCCATCACTAATGGAAAGTAAAAGCATTAATTGATCAGTAGAACTTATTCGAATTTCTTTAGACCATTCAGCAATTTAATTGACTTTGTAGCTATATATGTACAGTTTGTTGCATATTATTTACTATACATTCAGGCTATCTTCAAAAAACCTTTGTACATCCAAATCACACACTTAATAAAGAAGAGTAGAAGACACAACTTCTATGGAAAGCCATCATTTGTTGTTATAGGTTACTTGATTTTAAAAAAGCAAATTTCATACGTAATAATTTCCAGGCCACTGAATGTTTTCATATTTTTCATTCCAACATCCATGTAAAGTACCAAACACTTGAACAAAGATATATACCTGAACTTGAATCAGATGCTGCTGAAGTTAAGGACGGAGCAGAATTTACAGTCGGAAATGGAGCTTGTTCAGATGGTTTACCCTTGAGAGTCAAGGAGCTCATGGCCCAGCTGCAAAATACAAGTTTGAACCATTGAAGCAAAATCATGGTAAAACACATGAAAAATATGAACCAGAAAAGACGAATATTCAAATGTGGCACTCAAAGAAATACACTACAGAATGGAGCCATCTATCAATCCAACTCCAAGTAAATTAATAGGGAAAAATAAATCTAACAATGAATACCATAGATCAGCAAAATGCATCTTGGAAGTTACATCCCATGTGAAAAGATTCATGCAAAGATTAAGGTGAGTCCTGAACGCAAATCAGAACCTAAGACGCCGCCAAACTAAGCTACAAATAGTTGCACATGATACAATGCAATTTCATCAAACCACATGTAATATAATGCAAGGTCAAGGCCATAAGCAATATGATTTTATACAACGACTTTATAAAAGGTCAAGGCGAAAAGCAATATGATTTTGTTCTTTCAATGTAAAAATGATGGAACAGGTGGGTTGACAACAGTGTTCGACTTGTAATGAAGATAAAACACAAAATGAACCTAAAATTTCTACTTTGTAAAATGCAACTCTACAGTGCAGCTATACTATGACCAGACTAAAGAGCTTGCAATTTAGCATAATCCAATATGATAAGTCTCCAACACAAACTCACCCTAGTAAACTAGCATTTCCAGGTATTGATGAAACTCCCATAGTTCCAGCAGCAGTGGAATCTCCTGCACTTGTCTGCAGATAACCAATATTGAACATCAACTCATCACTTACATTACTATTAGCAGATATTTGAGCTAGTGCACATATACTAAGTAAGATGCATCGTGTGAAAGATAGCAGGGGATCCAAATAGTGACTGCACATTGACTGCAATACAAAAATATTCACTCTTCAATACAATTTTAAATTTTAAGACCAACTTATTCTAAATGATTAAAGTGGATAGGATATGAAGTTTGGATTATGCATACTAAAAAAAGAGCAACTTGTGATAAATATGAAGAATTATAGAATTGAGGGATGAGACAACGAAAAAAATAAATAAGTACATACATACCTAATTTGTTTTGTTGTGATGACCAAGAGAGTCCAAAAATTGAATATGGTCTCGTTTATTTGAATCTTGTTGCACTTTTCCGCAACCTTAGAGTCTTAGTCTTAATAAAAAAAAGAAGAAGCATGAGTTGATTAAAAATACAATACAACAAATTTAAGTAACGTCCTTTATTATAAGATCTAATCTGAAACTAGATTATACCAAAAGGAATTGTTTTTTCTACTCTCCATGCAATTTTAATATTAATACATCCAATCCAAATCATAGTCATAAAAGTCTTTTATCTGATTATGTACAAGTTCTAGACAATTACAGAAAGGAATCTTTGTAATTAATATAAATATGATAATATAAGTTGCTGATGGAAATTAAACATCATGAAACAACATAGATTCTATAACATATTAAAAAGAACTACATGGATTAAATAAATTCCAAACACATCAATCATATAAATAAACTCAGAATTGAGCATGGGAATTCAAACGCTAACAAACTAGAGGTTTCTATATTTCACCCTGTGGAAGAAATATACACATAAATATGTTCCTTGCTCCTATTTCACAAAGTGTCTAGCACGCTTACACAACCACAAAGTAAGGTGTTATTTGGTATACTTTGCATTTTGCATTGAATTCAGCCACCATTAATTTTGGTAGTTCATAATTAATCATCTAACTTGCTTGAAGAATATTTCCTAAAAATGCAAAAAACAATTACCATGATATATACCAGAAATATTGAGCCAAAGTAGAATATTCACTTATTCTCAAGCACAAGGAAATGCTTCCTTAGTCTGTGTATCGCTTCCGGTTTATACCAAAATAAAAAGACAGAACAAGTTGACATCAATGATAATACTATAAGAGAACTAAGAGCCATCACATTTTGAGCGATCTAGCAAAATTTATCCATTAACAAGTACAGCTGAAAGATTATTAGTAGATAAGTCATCGTGAGCTGAAAAACTTACGATGGTAGATCAAGTAGTCTGACCGAGTTGTCATTACAAGAGCATAGCAATATCGGCTTTCCTTCTAAATCATGCAGTCCACAAGATGCATAGCAAGTAGTCTGACCGAGTTGTCATTACAAGATGCAGCTCTTATTGAAAAACTGAAGCACGCACAGAGGAGTTCACATAGCTAAAATATTAACTGAATTCTATAGATAACTTGTTTTATAATATGGCATAATAATATATATAACTGCCCCAATATGGATAAAGTTCCAAGTAGCAACATTACTATAGGCACTATGCTCAATCCTATGCAGCTTTGCCACTGGTTTACCATTAACTATAACACTGAAGGAAAATATAAAAATAGAGCATCCAAAAATATACATGTACATGAACAATTTTAAAACCTTGAAATGACATAAAACATTTATTTACATCATCCAAGCTATCGAGCTTCCCTTGAGCTCAAATGGAAAGTCCTCACTGCTCTGTATGATGCTTTGGTCGCATACCATTCTAGATAAATTAATTAATTTATATATCATATAATGTACATCAAATCACATGCACTCTGCATTCAAGTTCGTAAAATATACAACATTTATAAACTTAACTCGAGGAACATGCATATCAAGATAAAATACGATCATAATTCCAAACAAATTGTTCTATTTATAGATCACAAGCATAACATTTGAAAATAAGTAAAAAAATAAAAATTAGTAGCACTTCAACAAATAAAATTGACATCAACAATCACAATGCTATCTATACGCATCTCAGGGGGAAAATTGATATAATATGACAAATTAAATGCAACTCTAAAAAACTTCAACAAATCTAAACCACTTTAACAGTTAGAAATATCACCAAGAAATCAGTCTATGCAGAAACAGGAAAAAAAGCAGCAGAAACCCACA
>CAOJBI010970290.1:0-10843 GCA_948277035.1 Euphorbia corollata | reverse complement strand
TTTAATATGGAGCTCAATAATTTATGCTATGGAAAATGCGACTTGATTTTTAATCAAATTATATTATGGCATGGCTCAGATTCACACCACATGCACAATGCCAACATCACAAGAATTCCTAGCAAACGACATTCGAGTAAAACCCGACATGGATGGTCTTGGTGCACTAGGTGACTTAGGTTGGTATTGCATTGGTGCTATCTTATGGTCCAAAAACTACAAACTACCCACTCTTGTTACTGCTCTACCCGATTTCACTACCAATTCGGCTGGCGTTCTTCTATCCTGTTCTGCCTCTTTCCATTACGGTTCAGACAAAAGCAATGCCATCTTCTATTGCTCTTTCCTTTCATATTCATCTATGGACTTAAAACTTGTTGGTTCCAATGGATCTATATTCGTCTCTGATTTGTTCATCCCGTTAAAGGAGGACGCTGCGGTCTTTGACTTCACATATCTTGCCAAGTTTGTTGATCTGCATATTGGGTGGAATGTCAAGCCTGAGACTATTGTTGTGGCTAATGAGTTTCCTCAAGAGGTATCGATGGTTCAACAACTTTCGGGAATCGTTCAAGGGATTAAAGGATCGGGGTCTCGTCCTGAAATGAAATGGCCTGATATTAGCAGAAAGACTCAACTAGTAATGGATGCTGTCAAGAAGTCAATTGATCTTGGTTGCAAGCCTGTTTACTTGTAAATGTCCAACTAGGCATTCCTCAATATTTAGAATTAGAATATGTTTTTTTTTTTTTTGTTGTTATATAACTTTTATTTTTATGTAACTTTCTCTAATAACTTTTTTTATTTATTTAGATACTTTAATTTAGATACTTTAATTTGGAGAATCGATAAAATTATAAATTTAGTAAGTTTTAATCATCCATTAAGATTAAATGATTGAGATTTATTGCATGATGGGTCCTAGAAACAGCTAAACATTAAATCTCAATTGTTCAAATTCAAATGGATGATTCAGATAAACTGAAGTTAACAACTTTGACATGTACTCAGATTGGAGATCAAAAAAGCTCCATGAAATTGGGCAGTTAACAAGTAAGAAACAATTTACAAATATTTTTTAAGGAAATCTTGATTATATTAGGGACTAATGATTCTTGAAAAATTTAGCTCAGTTGAGAAGATAAATTAGGAAGAAAACAACCATATAAAGTCAAATGGTTTGTCCGAAATTCTGAGTTCCAGGGCAGAGAAATAAATGGTGCATACGAGTTTCTGAGTTTCGAGCCTCCCCACAGCTCGAGAAGTCAACCAGAAACTGAAACCAACAGCAGTAAAGCCAAAAATGACAATAAAAACATGACCGAACTAATTAAAGATGAGTTTTTTGTAGTTCCATGTGAAGCTCTTGTACACCAAATTATCAGCTATGCATCACAACACCATAACTACCTGTAAGCCGAGCTACACTTCATTCATCTTGCTATACAGAAGAACACTATTTATATAGCAAACTTAAAGTTTCAATGTGAGATCAGGTGTCGAATTGTCCGATTCCAAATCCGGGGCAGCCTCAACAAAATTCACATTCGAATTTCCTGTTAGTGCAAAACTTTGATGGCCGATTTTTTCTGCCTCCCGGAAACTACCCGGCCATAAAAGCTCAGCCTTCTCATCCCCCGTGAAAATCGGCAGGCTAATAAACCCATGATCGAACCTCGGACCATTTCTAACCTCTTGTGGCCTCACTGGAGGAGAAAAGTATTGATGTCCTGAAGAGTGTGCTTCGATACCTAAGGACCGAAACGTCGACCCATGCAAAGGCAACGACGATAGGCTGACATACTTCTCGGCGAAAACATCCATCCTCATGGCCCTTTTTGCGAGCGTTCTCTCTCGCTTATGCGCGTTTTGATGGCCGCCAAGTGCCTGCGAGCTGAAGAACTTTCTCTGGCAATAATTGCAAGGGAAAACTCGTGGGATTGCTGTTGCTCCTGCTGTTGCTGTTGTTGCGCTGGTGTTTGAGGCAGGTTCGTTACTGCTCTCGCTAGTGCTTGACAGTGAGAATAATCCTGTTGAGTCTTTAGCACTAGAACTAAGTGTCAAGTCAAGTGAAACCTTCGACGAGCCGTTGGAAGGATCGAAGGGTCGAGTTGTTTGGGTGGATAAGTTGGAAGCGACTTGACTGCTGACTTCTGAATCATTTTCGGAGGAGGGTTCGACTTTGAGATCAAAGATGGGTTTCATAGTGAAATTGAGCTTAGTTATGTAGTTTGAGCATCTTAGAGAAATCGCGGAACTTCGTACTAGCTAGTTTTTGTTCGAAGAATGATGATTGATCGTCACCTGTAAGGCCAATTGCAATACATATCAAATCTTGAAGATGAGTTAAAGTTGTTAATAGTCAAATATGTGACTATGCTAAATTAGTTGCAAACTTAATTTGGTGTAGATACCTTATTAAGACAATATACACGGAAACATCAATTTAAAAGTCAAAAAGTATGAGCTTAATCATGACTAATCATAACAACCTTGGCAAAAACAATCATAACAACACATGAAAGGATATGAAAACTTGAAAATTCAAAAATCAGAAGAAAAATAAGCAGGATTCGTTGGAACCTAGCCTTCTACATGATAATTTGACAGGAATTCAACACATTATTCAGTGTATTTTGACAAGTGGTTAGGTTGAAACCCATTAATAATGAAAAATTAAAAAAATTTCGAAGAAATTACACAAAAAAAGAAAACAAAGAAAAAAGTAAATAAATCAAAGACAAAGATAGTTGAAAAAAGGAAAACCCATATTCTGCATACTTACATTTACGCAGGTGATAAGGCAACAAAAAAAAAAAAAGATAGATAGTTTGAACATGAAGCAAGAAAATATGAGTTCCCTATGGTAAATAAACTTTGAACCAGATAAGAAGTGCAAATCTGAACCCAAAATTGACCAGAAATTTAGCATAGTCAGGCTCCCTTTTTGTCTATATAAAACTATGTAAATCCATATATATGCAAATGTATAAGAACAATATAAATATGATTATATAAAACAATAACAATAGCAGCTAAAATTAAAAAAGATATAGCAAGATGAAGAGATAATAGAGAAGATTTTTGCCGAAGTAAAAGAAGAAAAGAATGATACCAGGGAGAGGGAAGTGAGGTTGTGGATAACCAGAAAGGATAAAATTGGCTAAGACATATAAATGGGAGAAAGTGGTCCTTTCTTTCTTTCTTTCTTTCTTTCTTTCTTTCTTTATTGTTCTATGTATCATCTCATTCTGGTCAGTAATCAAACACAAAGTGGCAGACTAGAGCAGTGCCGTTGCATCTACTTTCTTAACTCTCTTTTAATTAACTTATGTAATTATAAATTGAAAAGAGAAAGTGGGTGCTGTATTGATGTTTAATTATGGGAAAGTAAAGGACAATGGTGGGGAGTCAGATGAGTCAGACCAAAAGTAGGTTTCTTGTTTTGGTGTTTCTTAACCAATTAAAGTATTTCGCTTAGGATACCCCTCCCTTCTTCTTCTTTCTTCCTTTTTATACAAGTGTACATTCTTATACTCATTTATTGGTATTCCCATGAACTCATGAAATCCAAATTTCGGTCATTAAGGAGAAAACATATAAACTTTCGTCAACCCTAGAGTGGAAACTGGAATTGTGTATGTTTAAGGAAACTTCCGGCGATTAAGGTTAAATTTAGAGGACAACTGATACATTTGAGTTATATTTATACATCATATGTAATAAATGTTTTAGAATTTATCAATGGAGAGTATCTCAATTTGTACACATTTCAAAACGGAGGTATTTTGTTACACCTTTCTAAGCGCAGGTAGGTGGTCAATGATTCGATACCTATCCTATTCAAAAATTCATATTAATAAAAAACAATGTTTTAGATTTTTATATTTTAGTATCCTACACTTTTAAACTTTACTATAAGGCCTACCATATGTTAAGGAATTCAAGTATGTAATCGTACATATTTGTATACAATTTATCTTTTTATTTATTGATAGGTTTTAAATCCAACATGTTTTTATACTCAATTCTATATCTTTATAAACATGCATTTAGTCTTTTAAGGCTGTATACCTACCTTTCCTATTATTTCAGGTTTTAAAGGTGATTTGGAGAAAATATGCATAAAATGGCCAAAATCAGTACTTCACTTGGATCATCATGCATGGACATGGAGCGGTAACAAGTCCTGTAGATTCCCGAATACTCCAAAGTTTTCCAGAACATATGAATAAAATGGCCAAAATCATTACTTTACCTAGATCATCATGCATGGACAGAGAGCGGTAACAAATCCTGGAGATTCCCGAATACTCCAGAGTTTTCCAAAACATTAAAAGTCAACATATTTTAGAAGAAAAGCATGTCAAACTCAAAAGATGAATCATTATTTCGGGCAAATCCTATATATTATGGGAGAAGTCCTAATTAAGAAAGGAGACAGTACTTTTCCAATTAAACTCTACTTAGGAAGAATATTTATTCAACCATAATTCCTTTCCAAGCAAAGACTAAAGAGGAAGAAATTAAAATGGAACATGTACTAAAACTCCTAAACCAAGATTAATTGGGAAAGCAACAAAGAGGTGCCAACATCTTCTATAAATAGAAGCCGAAACATTCAAGAGAAGTAGTCAATAGACTCCAAAGTTCTTCATATTAAAGTCTTTAGAATTTAGTTTTGTTCTTAGTTTTGCTTTTCAAATTTGCAAACTTAGTTTAGCCTTTAAATTTTTGTTCTTAGTTTATAAGCTTTCTTTTAGTTTAATTGTCCTTTACATACTTTCAAGCTTTCAACTATTTTATTAGTTTTAATTCAATTCAATATTTTCAGTTTCAATTCTTTCTTTATTTTTGCAATTAACTTATAAAGTTCTTTACTTAATCACATGCTTTATATTTAGTCTCTTTTCATTTATTTACGTTCCTTTATAATTATGTCTAGCTAAATCTTTAATGACTTGACCAAGTAAGGGTCAAGGCCAAGTTTGATTAGTGTGAGGACCACTCTTGAATACCATAACTCGCAAGGAGACTTATTTGTCAATCTCGGTACAGAATCCAGAATCCTCAGTCTCACTGTGGTCTGATCAGCCATAAGGTAAGTCTTTGTGATTTATAGTTATCTCTAACTTTTGCATCTGTAACTATACCTAAGGAAGAGTGAGTAACACTAGCCTCTCCGAGACTGGAGTGCAAAAATTTAATGCCTGTTGGGAGTCTCACTACCTGTCGGTTAGTGTTTGGGTTGTCCTATTTCATAACGCTATTTATCAGCAAGCTCTTTGGCACGATATCGAGAGTCACGATGAGTAAGTAAGTGATTGAGGTGCGAAGCACAGTCTCCATATAAAGTAAGGAAGAGTTGTTGATGTTGTACAGTGGGAACATCAATATAACTAAACCTAAGTCCAGGTGAGTTTATCCCTTGTCCTATGATCACTATGATGCATGGTTTACCCTGAATTTGTTGATTCTTTCTTATTCAATCTTTATTTATTATCTTTTTATCATGCTTTATTTTCTTTACTCGCTTTAACTTCGCAAAGACTGTTACTAGGTCATGTTATTGTCATTCACAAAGATTAACCTGTTTTGGACCTATCTTTTTGGGATTCGACCTCTGCTTACTCTATCTCAATTCTATTTGCAGGGAATTATTATTTTTGGTGGTCTCGACACCCATCACTTGGGAAAATTCTTGCTTTCAACATGCTTATAACCATGTCAAGAATTGTTTAGTTCTTTTTTTTTCCGACAACACCGTTTTGTTGAGGTGATCAGGGGACTAACAAGAAATGATGGATTCCATGATCTTTACGGAATCTTTTAAATTCATTTCATGTGAATTCTTACCCTTTATCAAATCTTAAGGCCTTCATGTAATAGCTACTTTCTTTCTTAACGAGCGCTTTAAATTTCTTGAATGATCGAAAGACTTCTGATTTCTCCCTCAAAAAATAAACCCATGTCTTTCTGCTATGATCATCTATAAATAGCAAGAAATACTTATTACCTCCCAATGATATTAGAGTATTGGTCCACAAACATCAGTATGAATGAGTTCAAATGGTTCCTTTGCTCTTGACATGAACTCCTTTGGAAAACTTGTTTGCGATTATTTTTTAACAAAACATCCTTCACAAAGATTGTGAGGTTTATCAATTGGGGAAGACCATGTACGATTCTTTTGACTCATCAATTTTAATTATCCAAAGTTGAGATGCCCGAATATCAAATGCCACAACCAATCAGAATCCTTCATATAACCTTTTAAAGTAAACATCTATCTTCATGTTTAGAGTAAACATCCGATTCTTTGACATAAGCACACTTGCTAACAGCTCCTTCTTCTCATTAAACAACAGCAACTTCCAATTTACCATGTGAGACTGGTAGTTTTTTCTTTAATAGTTATCCCATACTTAAAATATAACTTTTCATGTTTGGAACATAATAAATGTTGTTGATGAATTGATGTTCTTCATTCCTTAAACGAGTAAGAATGGTTCATTTGCCTGTAATGAGAACTTTTGAAGAATCCTTTATAACAACATTTACCCTGAAACACTGGTCTAGCTCCAAGGAACAATTTCTTATCTACGTACATATGATTACTTTCTTCATTTTCAAGATACCATATGCTATTATTATGACTCAAATCATCTTTGTACGTGAGCAATATCATACCACATGCATCCTCCTCTTGTATGTTGTTAGCAGGTTCCTTCGCTTGCCTTGGTGAATTCATGCATTTTGAAGCATAGTGACCAAAATTCAAGAAATTGTAAGATTGAATATTGGACTTGTCTTGTCCATCTTTTTGTCTCCAATGGTCTTTTCCTCGACTGTGACCACGTTCACGGCCTCTACCTCTTATGAACTGGCTATTTCCATCATTATTATCACCTCTTCCAAATTAGTGATTTCGGCCACATCATCTTCCTCTTCCATTTCCTTTATGATCTTTACCGTGTCCTCTTCTGAATTGACTAGCATCACAACTACTCTCAGTTTCTTTAAATGAAGCCTTTGCTACCAAGGCTTAATCTATAGACTCTTCTTTATGTCTATTTATCCTTTCCTCGCGCACTTGTAATGATCCAACAGCTTCATCAACACTCATTACATTTAAATCTCATGATTTTTCAATCGTGACTAAGTCCTACGATTTAGTCAAACTTTGGTAATAATGATGGCAAAATCTTTTCGAAAATTCTCGATTCCTCAATTTTTTTCTCCATACTACCATATTTGGTTAACCATAGATTTTACTTGTGAGGAATAGTCAACAATCACCTATGTCTCCTTCATCTTCATCATCTTGAATTCTCCCCTCAATATTTGAAGTCTCACATTTTGTACTTTCTTCTCTCCTTGAAGAGAAACTCATAAAATGTCCCAAGACTATTTGGATTTAGTTGCTTCTGTTACCTTCTCAAACATCAAATCATCATTGATGGATTAAACTGAGCACTTTTTGATCACTTATATGATTCTTATGCAAACTATCTCTTTCTGCATGAGATAATTGTGCATTTTCAGCCGGGATTACATATCAATTTTCAACAATGTCCCACACGTCTTGGGCTCCAAAAATGACTTTCATTTCGATACACCAATTTTTGTAATTGGTTTTGATTAGTTGGGGGAAACTGAAGTAAACATTGCTATTGTTTATTTTTTCAGTAGGGTCTCTCAAATATTCAAGAAAATAAATTTCGTAAATGGAATCTGATATCACGCTGTTTGAGGAAATTAGAAATAACTAATGGACTAATGAAATATAATTTAAAGCTAAAAACCCTCTCAACACTTTTAATCTATTTTATTTTCTTTTCTCTGAATGAAAAAAAATTACAAACTCCATTCCTTATATAGAGTTCACAATTTACACGTTATATAAAACATAAATACAAACTACTTAATTCTTTCACAAGCTTATTATCAAATGTTGCAGCTAAATGAAACTCATGCTTTGAGTTTACTTAATTAATACTTCATTAACTTCTTCATTTGATTTCTTGAGGCATTTTCCTTTGTTTATTATCTTTTATTGAAATTAAGTTTAGTAATTTAACAAACATTAGTGGTCATCAACTTCTTTGAACCTTTTTCTTTGCCTAATTCCCTCATCATCGGGAACTATGGTGCTTCTTTTTAATGATTTTCATATTGCTAATCTCTGAAGTTGTGCCACTTTTGAAGGCTTTCTCATATATCTCCTCTAATTTGTATTTAAACTTGCATCCCAAATTAGTTTTTTATGTAGCAATTATCAAGCATAAACATGATTTTATGAAACATATTAAATGATTCTCAGTACAATCTCATGCATCGATTGTGGTTATAAGAAAATCATCCCTGAAATAGTTGATAATAAACGTCCCAAAGTATGTAAGAATTTTGTTGTTGGCCGTATCACACTGTAAAAAGGTGAGAACCCATGGAAACATGAAGAATTGAAGGAAAATCTAAGTATCATAGGGAAGCTTAAGTCGTCAAACTAGAAATTGATTTCCAGAAGATGTGGATATTTTCATATTATAGTGTCATATGCTGAAGAAATACAAATAGTATAGAGTAAAAGGTCTCTCTTGTAAATCACTAGATTTTGTTCTAGTGACTACCACACTTAAAAAATTCAAGAAGTGTAATGGAAAAATGTCACATATTTCTTAATAAAAAGGTCTTTCATGTAAGATTTTCTCACATAATCTATTGGCTCATGTGTATTTTGGTTTCTGATCCATATACATGGCTTTTCATGATGGTTGTAAAGCCTTACAGATATTATATCAATTTGGATTTAAAGTCTTTTTACTCTCTGCGATTAAATTGGCATAAATTTAAGGGATTAGATTGTTATAAATAGAGTTGTCAAAGAAGTTAATTAACCCATTAATTTTATAGTTATTTGAAAAAGAATTAATTGTATAATTGTAGCTATTTATCTTAGTTCATTATATATATTATTGAAACAGTTCATTAAAATGGGATGGCTTGTCTTACAAATGTTAGAATTGCTTTACATTCCTTAATAAAAAAGGATAAATGGAAAACGAGAAACTGAAAGTGAAAATTACTTGATCAAAGATTTATATTTGATCTCTTATCGTCGAGAGGTCAATTAAAGAAAACAAAGGAGAAAAAACAAGTCGTTCTATACATTATGGTTTATTCCGCTTCTGCTTACTGTATAGTGTTTATCATTTTATCAATCAATTCCTAGCAACTTGCTCTTGGGGTTTATCTCGTTAAAGTTCTTTCTTCTCGTTCTCAAACTCAATATTATGCGCTTCTCCATGTGAAAACATCCAATGAAGTATATACTTCTTATCAAGCACGGAATCAACTTAATGATTTGCCATTGGGAAACCCTACACTTTGCCTAACCCTAACCGTCTCCACCATAGCCCTAAAGAACTTTTACCTTCCCTTGTTATCCCCAACCATGACAACACAAACCTACTACTATCCTTCGTTGTCAATCTACTAAACGTAACTCAGCCACTAGTTGTACCTGATTGCACCAACCAAAACTAGAATCCAAGATATGTTTCTAGAATTATCCCAATTCTCATGATATAAATGCAATACGATGAGTTGTTTTCAAGTATGGAGTGACAATTAGCATTTATAATGCTTGGAAATGAAACACAAAGAATATGAACTTTGGTATCATTAGCATTGATGACTCCATCCCTATGCACGAGGCTCTATATGGGTTAAATTCAATCATTATTGGGAATATTCATCTATGTGCCTTCAAAGCTAAAAATATTCCCTCAACGAGGTTCTGGCATGAATTCAAAAGCAAGTGCAATCTATCATTCCAAAGCACATGATTAAGTTTTGTGAGTCCCTCTTGGAGATGAAAGATCATATGCAGATGTGGTTGCTCCTACCCCTGATCCTATTGAGTTGCAATTGTCTGCTCCCTTAAGCGTGGCCAAGTGGACGTCTTTATCATTCTTTGAAAAGGTTTGAAAACTTTCTTTCATTCCAGAATTATTTGTGATGGTGAGGAAAAAAAATTTTCTATTAAGTTTATTGGCTGGTTTTTTAGATGAAGATTAGTTATCTTTTCAAGATTTAATTTATGAGGTTGCACCACACATTTTGGATTTTTTACCAATTGAATGTTTGATGTGTGTAGACTTTTTAGGTCTTCCACTTACCATTTTAATTAGCTTTATTCTTCGAAAAGTTGTTTGAATGGATTATAATTTTATTAATCTAGATCGTATGGATATGGTCTCTTGTCTATTATCGGTGCCTTTGGATATTCAAAGTCAAAAAATTCATCTTACCCAAAGGTGATGCAGTGATCATGATTTTGGCTAACTTCAGGTAGGCTACTGCTTTCTAGGTGTTAGCATGGTCCGTTCCATCCCGATGACGAAAAATTTGCCTACGTCAGTTCACCGTGAATCAGCGAAAGCCAGTTGGAACCAAATTCTCGCTTAGGTTTCCGAGCCCTAGAAATTTCAAAATTTTAAAAATTCCATTTCATGTCACTTGTTCTCTCTCTGCAATGGAGAAGAGGATAATCAGTCAAAAGTCAAGAAATCAGAACCGAAAAAGCTGTCTAGGGTTTAGTACAACCCTAAAAGCCCATTTCGGAGGCCTAAACGATCGAATTTGGCCAAAATAAGGTGAGGCTAGGGGCCAAAGGCCCCTAGTTTTGTTCATTGGGCCATTTCTGCCAAGACAAGGTCCATTGGGAAATTCCACGACCGTGGAATTTCCCCCTATTTGAACAGAAAGAATTGCAAAAACAGAAACGCTACTGCTTCTTTGATGGTAAAATCCACGGTCGTGGATTTTCCCCTAGGGTAAT
>CAOJBI010970094.1:0-11449 GCA_948277035.1 Euphorbia corollata | reverse complement strand
TTTTTATAAACATTAGCAATAGCTACCATTAGAGCCATCGTGGTCTTTTCCTTGGTTATGTTGAAAGAAATATTTTGGGATAATGTTAACCGAACAAATCCGAGGGCTTGTTTATCGAGAAGTTTCCATTCTTCATCATTCATGCCTTTTGGTTTTGCTCTTGAAAGAGGTTGATGCAGCTTTTTATGATACAGATAATCTTCAATCTGCATCTTCTAAAAGCCAAAATTTGAACTTTTTGATTTTAACTTTTCCTTCATTTGCGCTCAAATTTGGACTACCAAGAATATTCTTTTCTGGTATGGAATATCAAATTAAGCTGGAACCACAGAGCATACTAAGAAATAACCTTACCTCTGATATCAGTTGTTGGGAATAAACATGTCATTCCCTTACCATCAAATTATTGAGAATGCGAAAAATAATAACGGAGTTCGGCCAACTTTTTCTACCTCTCCGAAGCTGCTGAAGACTTTATTTATGAAGAAAAATAACACAATGTTTACAAAATACTCACCTAATACCCAATTAAGTGAGAAATTCTACTAAGGGTATGAGACGAGTGTTCTATAAGCACTGTGTAATTTTTCACTATTATTTTTCACGTTAAGCGAGAAGTTATTTTAAAGAAATACCCTTAATAGACATAATCCAAAGCATATAAATTACTCAACTTAATATTTGCTAAACTTGCTTTTGATCATCCTCTCTACTAACTTTATTTGGATCTCTCTATGCTTAAAGCTCTCAAACTTTCTGATGCATCCTCTATTACAAATCACTACCTATTTATAGTGAAATTGGTGAGGAAAAAACCAAAGAAAAAAGCCACCTTATTAATTGGTCATAATTCATTTGTCAATGGAAATTGTATTTCATATTCAGCCGACCTAATTGAATTGCATTTTTTTTCTTTATTTGTAAACTTTGTTGGCATGTAGATCCTTATCTATTTTATTGACTATCTTAACAAGAAAATAATGAAATACAAGACAACCAAAGAACCATATTATCGGTATCAGAAAAATACAATATATAACCGAAAAAAGTTTAAAAAGATCCTTGTGTCAATTTAAAATACAGTGTAAACTGGGACTTCTCACAACTGAAGGTTGGGTCATGCCCAATCCCACGATTAGCTTCACACACCATAACACGACCCAAATTCAAGACCACCTCAATTAAACTATGGCATACTATATTTCCTTATCAACCATCACAACTTCTAAAAACTATTACTGGAAAGGTTTGAGGTTGAGCATTCAATGAGAAAACTCATAGAGAAAACCCTAGAAGCCATCACCCTTGTCGTTACCATATTCCCCTTTTCCAATTCAATCTCTATTCATCTTATCCATTGATCGTGCCCTTGCTTTCTCTGGTTTGAAATTTTTTGCTTATGGTTGCTGTATTTAGTTTGCAATAGCTAGGGTTTATGGTGCAATTCTGGTATCTTAGCAGTAACGTAAACATCCTTCCCAAACCGAGAAAGAATAGAGTCGTTTGTCCCTCTCCAAGCGGGCGAGAGAGATAGTTAGAGTAGTTTGCCCTCTCTAAATGCAACCTTTGATAGAGATAGATTAGAGTCGCTTGTCCCTCTCTAAGTGCATGAGAGAGTTATATTAAAAATCATTTGTCCCTCTCCAAATGCATCCAGAAAGAGATAAGTAGAAATCGCCATGTCCATTTCCAGGTGTAACCTTCATTTGCCTTCCCTTAATCATGGTTTCCGTAGTGCAATTCATGGTCAACATCATCGATTCTATTCTCCTTCTACTGCCAAGCTTTATTTCAAGAATTATCCTAATTCTCATGATTCAATTGCGTTGGAATTGGTATTCTCCAAATATGGATCATGGGTCAGATTTATACAGCTCGTAAAAGGAATGCTAATAATTTGAATTTTGGTTTCACTACTTTAGATAAATCTCTTCTAGTTCATGAAGCCCTTTACAAACTCAATTCTGTGATTATTGGCAATATCCATCTGCGTGCTTACAAAGCTAGATACATATCTAATCATCATCTTTAAAGTCATTGCCACGCTGCTCCACTTGTTCCAAAATCCCCGAAGAATGAGGTCTTTAGAGATTTGCTTATAGATGATAGGTCCTATGTTGATGTAGTAGCCAAATGCCAACCCTTTGATGTCCGCTTATCTGATGCATCTCCTTCTCCGCATTGGCTGTCACTATTTGTTATGGTTTGTGTCAAGAAAATCTCTATTATCCCTGACCTCTATGATGCAGTCAAAAGTAGGCAATTTGTAATAAAAGATGTTGCTCTGATGGATGGTGATCAAGTTGCTTTCATCTTCTATTCAAAGGATATAGTTAAGGGCTTTTTGGACGGGGATTATCGTTTGCTTGCAGATCTGATTTACGACACTTCTCCTTTACCCAAGGATTTTGTTCTGAAAGAATGTGCATATTTTATGTTGATTTTATGGGAATTCCTTCTACCCTCATTAGGGAATCTATTATCAAACAACTTTGTTCTCGTATTGGTACTCCTTTATCTACGCATTGTGATTTTTCTTGCCCAAACCGATTGTATGTAGTCTCATGTCTCATATCAGTGCCTTTAACATCAATGGATACCTTGCACTTTAAACTTCACCATGATACCTCTTCTTATAACATTGTGGGTTCTTTTCACCAAGCTGTTTCTTGTCAGAAATGTAATTCTAATATTAATCATTCCTCTTGTTTTGAAGAGGATGGGGATGAGGTCTCTTTTAATTAGTCATCTAATGACATGGAAAATTCCAAGTTACTGCTGGATTTACATCCTCTTCGGGGATCGTTTTAGCCTATTGCCGAATGTGAGAAGGCCAAAACTCTACTTGTAGGTTCAAATACTCGCTCTAAAAGTTCTTCTAGCCAAGTTGATCGTTTGCATAATAAGGCTGAGATTCGGGATAATAATCATAATGCTTTACTGACTCAATATACTAATGATGTCAACTTCGGCTATGTCATCATTACCGCTATCTTCTAAAGCCAATAATTCTCTTCGAATCGCTGATGAAAACCTTAACAACTCAAGTTTCTCTAGCCCAGATATTTATAATATAAATAGAATTATCTCTCAACCTCATGATATTTCCTCCGATCCTATAGATAAAAGAATCTCGAGTTGGATAATGGGTAGAAAAGTTGGTCTCTTTAAAGATGTTGATAGATCTCTTTTTCTGGATACGATGAACAAATTGGGCTAATATTATGGTTCTCGGTTAGGTTGTTCGAGGTTTTTAATTTATTTTATGTCATTTTGTTTTCCGTGTTGGAATTGTCATGGGGGAACAAATAATTCAGCAAAGTAACATTTTATTCATTCTTTTATTGGTACCTACAATCTATATTGTTGGGTTCTATTTGAAACAAATGTCGCAAGGGTCTTGGACTTCACTATCAAGAAGTTCTATGGTCATAACAACTTCTCCTATCATTGTATTCCATCTTCAGGTTTGTTTGGAGCATCCTTTTTTCATGGAATTCTGCTACTTTGCAAGGTTAAATTGTCGCCACCTCCACTAGATGGGCCATTATACACTTTACATCTTCTCAATTGAATTTTTATATGGTTGCGCTCTATGCTTATACTGAACGTGGATTGCGAAGTCAATTGTGGGATAAGATCTCTCCTTTAATCCGATAGTTTTCGAAGGTCATTGTTTGTGGTGATTTTAATGAAGTTCTTCATGCTTCAAAACATTCAAGGGGCATCTACTCGGCTTCTATTTATGCTTTTCAAGATTTCATTAATGTTTCTGAATTATCGGATATCTCTTTGCAAGGCTGGGATTATACATGGAAAAATAGAATGGTTTATTCTAGAATTGATCATGTTTTTGCCTCTTATGACATTCTTGATTGCTGGCCTTCCTTGTCCATTGCTACACAAGATTCAACTCTTTCAAATCATCTGCCGATTGTTTTTAGTTCCCATCCTTCTGTTAATGGGGGTCCAAAGCCTTTCCGTTCATTGAATTGTTGGTAGGATCAACCCGACTTTTTATTCTTCATTACATCTAATTGGCATGATTTTAGTGGGGTGAATTGTGGCAGGGACATTACCTTTAAATTGTGCCTTTTGAGAGCTGTAATTAAACCTTGGCATTCAGCAAATTTTGGTTTGTTAGACCATAAAATCAAATCCCTTGAGGCTTCGGTTCTATCTCTTACTTCGAGAGCTGCAAATTTTGAGAGCTGCAATCTTATTATAGTATTTCATGGGATTTCATTGATGCGGTTTTATCTAAAATGGGTTTTGATAAGCGATGGATCTCTTGGCTTTCTAGTTATCGGACTAATTCCTCTACCTCAATATTTGTTAATGGGTCTTCGAGTGATCCAATCCATCTTCATAGGGGAGTTAAGCAAGGGGATTCTCTTTTGCCCTTTATTTTTATCTTGGCAATTGAGGGTCTCAAACAATTATTTGATGCTAGTATTAGAGAAAGAATTCTACCTAGGTTTTGTTCAGATGATAATTTACCGGATGTCTCGTTGTTGCAATTTGCGGATGATACTTTGTGCTTCCTCCCTGTTGATGAGACATTATTCCCAATTTTGTTTAGGTACTAAAATGTTTTGAGCTCATATCGAGTCTTAGCATCAATTATCAGAAAAGCTTCTTCTTGGGTATTAGTGTTCAAGATGATTGGCTACAATCTTATGCACTTAGATTGGGTTACAGAATTGATGTGTTACTGATTCAATATTTAGGGGCCCCTCTTTGTTTGAAAAGTCTTTCCAATGCTAGCTAGGATCCTTTGATTGCCAAATTCAAATCCAAATTGGCCAATTGGAAGGGTAATTACTTGTCTTATGCGGGGCGAGTTGTTTTAATTAAATCGGTTCTTTCATCTCTTCAGATTAATTTGCTCTCTCTTTTCAAGTTGCCTGAGTTAGTGAATATTACTCTAGTCAAGCTATTGAGAAATTTCTCGTGGCGTGGGGACTCCGATAAGAATGGATGATGTAAGGTTAGTTGGAATACCATTGTTTTACCGAAAAAATTGGGTGAATTGGTGATTAGGGACTTTAAGGTGGTCAATTGTAGCTTATTGCTCAAATGGTTATGTAATTTGCGTATTGACGGTCGGAATTCGTTGTGGTTTACATATTGTGCTAACCATCATGGATTCTCTTCTTGGTTCGATGTGTTTAATGCAAATACTTTTGGCTTGTCTTCAATCTGGGCTAATATTTATTCGGTTTGCTGCCGAAACATGTTGTTTTGGAATTTCTTCGGCTCCAACTATAGGATTTGGATTGGTAATGGTATTTCATCTTCATTTTGGGATGATAACTGGACTTCTGATCAACCTCTTAAATATTTATTTCCTGGTTTATTTGCCATTTGAAATCGGAAAATGGCTAGCATATCTGTTGGCTGTAAGTTTGTCTTTAAGAGTGGGTGTTTAATTGCAACTTTTGAAAGTGTAGACTTCGGATTTCTCTTCAACTCAGGTGTATGAAGCTGCGAAATTGGATTTTCTTGGCCTGCCTGTCACTTTTCTCTCCGCAAGTGGCTGCTGATGTTGTTGTGAGTGTTGGCCTTGATGTGTTTTTCAATGGATAGCTTCTTTGTTTCTCTGACGTATCAGATAAGGTGCTTTGGGTCATTGGGCAAGTCAAAGTTTATTCAGCGTCCTCGTTCTACCATGACTTCCTAGCAAATACTATTTTGTCAGCCCCACTTTTGGATTTTCAAGAGATTTGGTCTAATTGTATGCAGCCCAAAATTCATTTCTTTGGTTGGATGTTATTACATCGTTGTCTTCCAACTGGAGTTTTCTTTCTAGTCATGGTTCTAGCTTCACAGGTGATGATCGCTGTCCTTTTTGTTTTGAATCGGAAACTTTGGATCTCGCTATTTTTCTATGTCATGGAAGTTTTGCTATTTGGATAAAGTCTTTTGGTTGGTTGGGCGTCTCTATTGCCTTACCGACGGAATTTCTTATTGCTTTGTCCTTTGGCAATCTTTTTTCAAGTCCGGTTTATCTCGGGAATTTGGTACGTCGCTTTGGTTCACTATCGCATGGTCTATTTGGAAGCGTAGGAATAAATTCATTTTTGAGAGACTTTCATCTTCGGAAGATTTACTCTTTTCTAGAATTAATCTTTGTTGGTTTTTGTTTAATTGTATGAAGAAGCATATTAGTTGGTCGGTCTTGCATTTGTTCATTAATCCGGGTTTGTTACTATCCAATGTACTACATTGATCTCATCTGAGATCCTTTCTTAATATATTTTTGGGGTTGGGGGTTTACTCTTCCCCCGATCCCTATATTTCTTAAAAAAAACCATCGTAACTTTCTCCCCACCATATTTCAAGATCCATTACACGTTTTCAGAACATTTATACATTTCATGTCAACAATATTGTTAAAGTAATATATAAAATCAAATGTAGAATATGATGAGACATAAACATTATGTTTGTAAATTACATGGAAATGTTATCGTATTTAGTCATTTCCATATGATTTATAATTGTCATCCTAAAGTAAAATGTTAATTTTTTTTACTGAAGACTATAGTCTATTATATTAAATTAGATGCAATAACAGTTCTAATTAAAGGTGGACAAGTCCCCCTACATATCGAAGAATCAGCTACTTTACCTAACAATTATGCAGCATGATTCGCAGACTGATTATTATAGACGATTCATAAACTACGTTAAACATAATACTGGAGTCAAAACACGAGACAAACACATAACAAAACATAACAAACTGAACTTGCTTTCATAGCAAGACAAAACATGCCATTAGGCAAGACTTTGATGCAACCTATATTTTCTTAATCTCCAACTAAAGCTTTCGAAATTCTAAAACCACAAGAACACGTGCTTATACCATAACATCAACCAACGTTGTAGATCTGAAATGATCTTCTTGAACTGAGATAGATCAGGTTTCTACTATGAAAGATCAGTAAGAATCTTTTCTAAAAACTGATGAAGTCTAACCCAATTGTAAATCTATCAAAATTGAGTTATGTAGCAACTGAATCTTTGATTGAAGAAGAAGATGCTTGTGTAGCGGAGAAGTAAAAATAGTAGATGCATATTATCATTGAAAACTGAAATTGAAAAATAAAGAGAAAAGACAATAAAACAAAAGTAGAAGGGAGAAAAAGCATTGTTAAACTTTTTCTCCCTCATTAACTAACAAACTTACAAAAGAAGGAGATGATGATCTTAGGAGACCTGGGTTTTCTAAGAAAATGGAGATTATTTCAACCGTTTATTTTTTTTATTTGTCATTTTAGAAATTTTTTTATCATCTCTTTTTTATCTTTCAAACGCCATCTACTATGATATATTTGTTTCAAAAAATTTTTAATACGGGTCGAAATCTATTAGAATTCTATTAGATTTATGTTAGAAAATTATTCTGATGAATTTATGAAATCTTAGAACATCAAACGGTTGATAGAATCAAGCTAAATTCATGTTACATTAGAGGAGTTCGTCAAGGGGATCTGTTATCTCCGATTATTTTCGGTCTTGCTGAAGATTATTTAAGTCGATATCTCTCTACAATGGTGGTCTCGGGTAGCCTTACTCTAATGAGATACACTAGAGCTCATCATTTCCCTACTCATCTTCTTTATGCGGATGATGTCCTTTAATTTATGGCTACCACCTCGTCAAACTTCAGATTTCTAGAACAATTTCTTCTTCATTATGGCGCTTTATCTGGTCAAAATATTAATTGGGACAAATCAATTGTTTTTTTCGGAAGGAGGATCATTGTTTCTAGACGATTGGCGCTGATTTGTGACTCTGGGATTAAAATCGGATGCATGCTGTTCATATATCTTAATGTTCCGATCTTTGTAGAGGCACCTAAATCTGTTCATCTTCGCCTCATTCTTCATAAGATTATTGGTCGTTTCTCTAGTTGGAATGGATCTACTCTTACATTTGCGGGTCGCCTTGCTCTTGTAAATTCAGTCATTTCAAGTTCTTTGGTTCATTATTTTTCAATTTACAAGTAGCCTCAAAGTTTGGTAAAAACTCTTAATACCGTAATCCGTAATTTTATTTGGTCCGGTTCCATTGACGTTATAAAATTGATTATTGTGCCTTGGACTTTATGCACTCGGTCTATTGCAGAAGGAGGAATTTGAGTTTAGGACATTAGTATTTTCAATAATGCTTTGTTAGGCAAGCTTGCATGGTCTATAATTTGTAATCTAGCCCCCTTGTTTGATTTGTTATGAAGCAGATTTCTTACTGCTGCTGGCACTATAAGACCGAGTCATTTTTCTTCAAGCATATGGAGTTCCCTCAAGCATGTGTATCTTGTTATTCAATCAAATATAACTTGGTTCATTGGTGAATCTTCAAAGCTGAATTTTTGGAATAGTGAATGGATTTATCCAACGATTGCGGATCAATTGGATTTATCTCCAATTGAGCGACGTTCCAAAACTCAATCAATTGATGAATGCCTTTCGAACAACGGTGTTAGCACGGTCCGTTCTAACCCGATGATGAAAATTATTGCATTTGTCGATTCACAGCTGATCAATAGGTCAATTGGAACCGAACTTCCTAGCTAGGTTTCAAAATCCATAAAAATTCCAAGAGACCCAAAAATCCATGTCAATTCATTCTCTTTCAAAATACGAAACGAGAATAGTCAACCAAAAGTCAGAACAGTCAAAACCGAAAAGTTGTCTAGGGTTCTGTAAAACCCTAAAATGCCATTTTGAGGGACTAAACGATCGAATTTGGCCAAACCGAGGTGAGGCTAGGGGCTAAAGCCCCTTAGTTTTGATCATTGGCCCATTTTAGTATGGTCACCTTGGACAAATCCACGGTCGTGGATTTGCCATCTAGGGCTACGTGTCTCCATTCAGCCTGCGCCACGTGTACACGTTTTCACCTAGGGGTAAAAAAATGGCCATGGATTTTCCCTCAGAGGAATTACTACGCTAATTAATACAAAATCTTACAGCTCATCAAATCTGGTAAAATCCACGGCCGTGGATTTCCCATTGTGTCAGAATTAATTAGTGGAATGACAAGCAGCCAATCGCGATTAAGGAGGGCAAATCCACGGCTGTGTAAAATCCACGACCGTGAATTTCACCATTTTATCATCATTACTTTTCCAGGAAATGCTCGTTTAACCCTGCGTATTCGGTATTTTTACTGCGCAGTAGTATAAAAGCATTTGTTTGGTCCCAATTAGGGCCAACGGGGGAGAATTCTACGCAGAAAGAAAAAGAGAAGGAAAGAAAAAAAGCTTATGTTTCTCCAAAAGTTCATTAACTTTGATTTTTCTTCATCTTTCAAGTTTCTTTATCAACTCAAGTCAACTCCTAACTGATCCTAACTCGATTTTCGTCAGTTATACTCCAACAAATTACTCTAGTTACGAGTTTCGTTTTTTACTGATCTTAGTTATGGATCTGCTCGATTTCTCTCAAAATCAAGTCAAATATCTCAGTTTTGTTCGGTTCCAGCTAACTTTTGCGGATTCCTGGAAAAATCAACAGGTAAACTCGAGGGTTACACTCTTTTTACTATATTTCCTAATTTATTTCTACACATTTTTTAGCATTTTTCTTGATTTATATGAGTTTTATTAACATTTTATTTACTTATTATTGACTATTTTGTTATATATTTGTGAAAAATATCGGTTCGGACATGTAAACGGAGTCGGAAAAAATTCCCGAGGCTCAGAGGGGGTGGCCGAAATTCTTAGCTTCCATATAACCCATTATTTGCTAAATTTGAGTTTATTTTAGTTGATTATTTATTTGTTATGTTATTTTATATTTTGGTTAATTTTTCGGTAATATCTGTATACCCGTTGTAATAACTAACCCACTGACAAAGTTAATAAAAATCCTAACAACTAACTGAATGTATGATTTAATTTTTGTATTGATATTTTTGCTTGAATATTTGTTTAGACAAAATTAATTAACATGATAAAAAAATATATATATGTGCTAAAAAAATAAAAAAAAAAAAAAGTAAGGAATAAAAGTTTGTTATTTAAGTAAAATATAAAGTTTTGAATCACCAGTAACTATTTTATCCCGAACTCGGAATCTCGTTTTAATCGGTATAAAAATCCCGCTCGTATCAATATACCATAATTCCCCGTGGAGCTGAACCGGGTGACGACTCTATTTTTAATAGGATTTATAACCTATAACTTTCATTTTTAGGTTTATTTTTAATAAAAAAAGTAAATTAATCAATTTTGCAAGCTACCATAATAATTATTTTGCAGGAATTTGTACCATCCCAGTAAAAACTCTTTGCATTAAAGGGTAAAATACCAACCAAAGTACATGCTATTTATTAACTTAGTATAATATAATTATTATAAAATGGAGTGGTAATGTATATAGTATAAATATATATGCTTAACTTAATTATTGATAAAAAAAACGTAAGTGTATGTATGTTTAATTAGCATATAAATCAAACTTAGGAAATAATGTGCTTTCTATAATATGTAACAAAAAAAATATATAGTTAACCATGTTGTATTTTGAGATAGATAAATTCATAGATTTCATAGCTATGTAATTTTTCATAAATATATCAAGTCATTAATTATCGTCACCACTCCATTTTATAATAATTATATTATACTAAGTTAATAAATAGCATGTACTTTGGTTGGTATTTTACCCTTTAATGCACAAAAATTATTTATTTTGAGCTAAGAGTTTTTACTGGGATGGTACAAATTCCTGCAAAATAATTATTATGGTAGCTTGCAAAATTGATTAATTTACTTTTTTTTATTAAAAATAAACCTAAAAATGAAAGTTATAGGTTATATTTCAAAAAAAAAATTATAAAACGACATATAAAAAAATAAAGGATTTAATAAATAATATCAAAGATAAGAAAAGAAATTTTTTAAAACAAAGATGGGACGTAAGGATGTAAATAAGAATTAGTTCGGTGGTTATAGCTTTTAAATGAATTATGGAAAACATATTAATTATCAAAGAACCCCGAAGAATTATTGTGTTTGATGATGATCTAAATAAAACTTATGTGATGACTATTATTGGTGCTAACAAATTAAATATAGATTAGAGACATTTATAAATTAAGTCATGCTTACTTGATATGGAACTAAATTGAATTAAGCCGAATAAATAGGTATAAAATTGAACTTACTTTTTTTAATTATATGTATAAGAGTTATATATATCAACACTTCATGCAATTTGAACCTTTATTTAATTAGTTTGAGAAAGCTGTGGGTGGCTAATCAATTCTTGACGTAGTCGAGAACCGGGCATTGACTAGTTGAACTAGCGACATGTTAAACCGGTTTATTTATACTAATTATAAGTATTGCTTTGTGGCACTCATAATCATTTACATTATCATTGAGCTACCACACTCAATTGGTTTTACCTTATCACTTTATTTTTTTATA
>CAOJBI010969928.1:0-11218 GCA_948277035.1 Euphorbia corollata | reverse complement strand
GGTAGCTCATGCATATTGCTTAATTAACGATTTTGGAACTATAGCATTCAATTAGGGTTCATTAATTATTGTTAAATTAACAAGCGCCATCTCCATTATCTTTCATAATCGAGTTAGAACCGCCGTTTAAGTTTAGAATCCTGAAGAGCATAACAGATTAATTATTTGGTCATTAGATTAATTTAGTTTAAAGAGTAGATTAGTTTTTCAAAACCCTTTTTGGTTGTTCAAACATAGAGAAATCCCGAGTAGCCCGGTTGTTTGTTACTTTTCCCGAGGATCGATAACCTGGACAAAAACCAGAACTATAACTTGTCAACGATAGGTACACTGCCTTAGTTGTGCGACTGTTGTGTGTTAGTTTTAAGCTTCCACTCAAAGCCCATCAGACTACCATAACAAGGTGAAATGGGGAGCCGTAACTTGCACCAGGCGAGATTTGAAAAAGCCACTGCAGAAGGAGGAGGGATTGTACGAACCGGACTGGTTCAAGGTCCATTTGAAGCCGTCAGAATCAGCAAAGAACATTGGTCTTGGCTAGATGGCAGCTTCAGCGGACAAAACTAGAAAAATCTGCGGACATGAAATAGAAATCCAGACCTTTAATTCAGAGCAACGTTCACGACTAGAAAGATGCAAGTTTCGTTTCCAAAATGGACGAGTAAACTCGTTAGGCCCGAACAAAAAGAAACAGCCTAGTCGCACAAATCATCCTTTCATGTTTGACAACCTGAATAAATCCGGGAAAAAGGAGCTTAATTACTGATTGGAAGTTCAATTATCATGCCAAAAAAGAGCTGAGTGACCATCACCAATGCAAGCAGAAATGTTATCAGTAAAAACAACCCAGAACTGAGGTTGATTATAGCAACATGAGATGACATTATGCCAGATCGGTGATAATTTTGAAGGCTCAAATTTAATGACATCAAACCAAGAAGAAAATCCATGGCGATGAGCGCAATAACAGTACCACAGTGAGTTCATATCTAAATTACGCAAACACCATAACCATTTCATGAGGAGACTCGAGTTAACTAGATTAAAATCCTGAATGGATAGCCCACCAAATTCTTTCGACAGAGAAATAGTCGCCCAACTAACCTTGCAAATACCACTAGAATCCGAATCACCGCACCAAAGGAAGTTCCTCATAAGACGGATTAGTTGATCATTGACGGAAACCGGTAATTTGAATAAAGAAAGCAAATAAACGGGTAGAGATCCAAGGACCGACTTAATTAGAATCCTAGCGAACTTTTTCATCTTTTCTAACAAATGATAAATCAATTACAAACTATCATTAGCAACCACGATCACATGTAATGAAAACTAAACCAAATCATCCTCAGTTATCGTTGAAATTCTCAGGACAACCTTGCAAAATATTTCCAAGATCCCTCTAAATCATGTCCCACACTTGTTCACGACTTTGTTACTATTAAAACATCAGGACCATTGAATCTGTCTATATTGCAGACTTCCTGGTTCCCTTGTCCTTCCACGTTCCCTTTTTTCTTTTCTTTATTTCCTTCATATATATTTAAAATAAACTATTTCTTTTATATTTATTTTTGGTTCAAATCTGTTTTATTTATTTTTGCAATTTATATTATCAATTCCCAAGT
Organism: Euphorbia corollata; assembly: GCA_948277035.1. Classification (NCBI taxonomy): domain Eukaryota; kingdom Viridiplantae; phylum Streptophyta; class Magnoliopsida; order Malpighiales; family Euphorbiaceae; genus Euphorbia; species Euphorbia corollata. The sequence goes on along the minus strand of CAOJBI010969928.1, from coordinate 9,590 downwards.
CTATTTTACCTCCATTTATTCGGCTGAGTTGTTATTCTCTTATTATTCTTTTTTTTTTGTGACTTTAAGGCAGGAGGTATAAATTATGGTGAATGTTGTGCCTAACAGTATTACCTAACAAATGTAGTAGGGTCAATTGTAATGTGGTAAGAACAAGTATCGTATCACACAGGAAACAAAAACGGTTTGAGATTTCTCTACTAGATTGGCTCGGAAAGATTTTATTATACTTAAGGTTGTTGTGGTGGTAAAACAAATAAATAACTTCTGAATAAAGTGCAGAATCATAAACATAAGAAAATAATAATAACAAAGATACAAGATTCAACTATCCAAGGATAGTCTAAGTTTTACCTCCAAACAATAGTGCAAACTATATTTCTTAAAAACATAGATCTAAGATTTCTCAACCTAATATCCCCGCGCTTACCTCATCCGGTTTCTAAAGTTGCTGATTTATATCTCCCCTTGGTCTCAATAAACCAATAACTTTGCATCATGATCAATTGAGCATTTAACATAAAGCTAAAACCCTTAGCGTACACACAATCTCCTCTCAGTCTCATGCATTGTGTTTGTGTGTTTGTGAGTCCACCATATTAAATTTCCCCTAGGTCCAGTGACGGAAATAGAGGGTGGTGGGGGGAGCGCTCCCCCTTCGCCGGAGATCACCCCCAAAATACCCCCCGAGGTTTGTGTCGGGGAGCGGTGCCCGGAGCCCACGGACGACGGAAGCAAGGGGCGGGACGTGTCCCACCCTGGTCGCCAGAATGAGGAAGAACCCTGGTATGGGTGTCCCATGCTACCATCGCCAGAATTGGATTTCCATAGTTGCAGAGGGAGGCTGCCGAAAAAGATAAAGAAGAAGGGAAGAAGGAAGGATGAATGTTAAGTAGGTTATGGGTAATGGGCTTGGGCTGGGTTAGTAAATAAATAAAACACATTACCATAAAATGTTTAATAACTAAAAGGCTTTTAGTTATGGAGCCAGGACAAATTGATTTCAGCAAAGCCAAAGACATCTGCTCAGATTGCTTTTCACGATCACGAACGAACCTCTGCTCTTCTCTCCATCTCACGAACCTCTATTCCGCCTGCCGTCGATTCGATGCCTCCGCCGTCTATCGCTGCCTCTCACCATCTGAGCATCTCTTTCTTGGTTAGTATTTTACTAATTTCTTAATTTTCGTGTTGTTTTTTATGTTTAAGTTTAATATTTGGGAATTAATTTGCAATAGGAAATTTGGTCAAATTAGAGATATGTTTGAGAATATGTTTGGCAGAGAATGAATTGAGAATTGAATTGATTTTAAGTTTTTAACCAGTTGATTTAGTTTGAGAATATGCAAAGAATAGAGTTGTTTTAGTTTGAGAATGAATTGAATTAATTTAATTGTTATATTTGTATTTTGTTATTGTTAGGAATTAATTTGCTATTAATCGGTCGGAATTTATGATCGGTGGTCGGAATTTGTACTACTATGTCTAATATTGAACATATTATTTTATTAGATACGTAAAAAAATTTTTAACTAATCAAATCGCCTCCCCTTAGAAAAATTTCAGGATTCGTCACTGCCTAGGTCTCATTAATATGATTATGTAAGATTTTGGGTCTAAACTCATCTAGAAATAAAAACTCAAACACACAATCAACAAATAATATCAAATAAATAAAAAATACATTGAGTTGGAGGAATTCTTAGACAACCTGTGTGGGACAGGCTTTGCTTGCTAAAAAATTACTCATACATATTTGAAAAGGAAACTACAAACTACATTAATGGTGAAATGAATTACAAGATTTTAAAAAGAGGAAGTATATCCCAAAAGGGATGATTAAAAAATGAAGAAGAATGTCCTTAAATATTATCATCAAGAGATATACAAAAATATCTAATAATAATACTAAAATATTCTACTCTAAATTATGACCATAAAATAAAAGTAGCTTCCTAGGGAAGCCAATGGCATAATCAGTAAATATCAACCAAAATTACAACCATTTATCTCTCTCATCAGCTTTATGTCATATCAGTCACCTAACTCACAAACTTTGACTTTTTTCCATCATTGAATGTTTTTACCTCACTTTTCAGCAAGATCTTTTCTACTCAATGAAATCTTTCTCCAAAAACTGGAAAACCTGAAATATTCTCACAACTAACAATAAAAGCTTATTTTTTCAATAACAATTAACCATCATTTAAGCGCATAATTCAATAATAAATAATGGTTATCAAATTCCTCTATACTTGAACAATGTTTGTCCTTAAGCATTCTACCTTAGTCCAAGAGATATACACCTACTTCAAAGCAAACAAGAAAGTTTAATACAATTTGAACAATTAATAGCCCTAAACAAGTTCAAACATTAATCCTAAAACCAGGAAAATCTTAGCAAAGCAATCTTGATTTTCACATTTGCATGCAAAGAAAGGGAACTTAGACTACTTTAATATATATAATAGCAACAACATCAAAATGTCTCGCCAAAGTATCAGTCATTGTTGATGATTAAAGTGATTTTAAAAAATTCTCTCATTCAGCAACCTAACCAATTCTAGACTATATGCTTGTCCTTCGGTCTAGTTTCCACCACTATGCTTAGTCTATCCAGAGATCTTTTAAGTTAGGCTAGGTTCAAGGTGTGATAAAAAGGAAAATTAACTACAAGAAATTTAACATTTTATAATGATTATAAATGACTTCCGGTGACAAAAAAATATAATTTTGTGACAATAATATGTGATTTTCGTCTGCGAATGTCATTTTTAATTGTCAGTAAATGCTAAATTTCTTGTAATGATTTTTGTCTAAAGAGTTTCAACAGAGATTAATTGATAACAATGCAACATTTCTTTAAATCTAGGAAAGTCTTTTTTTTTAGAACAGATTGTCCTTGATGAGTATAGGAAACCTTGAAAATTCACAATGTTTCAGCAGCTTTCTTTGAATCACAACAACCTTCCTAACATTTTTATTTACAACATAAAGTACTAAAATACATAAACAAAATTATTGATTTTTTCCTTTTTAATTCTTTTATATCTTTTTTTTTTAATTTTAATATATTACAAATATTATGGGAAGATAACACAAACATAGACAATTAATATGAAAGGAGATGAAAATGTTTAATCAGGCTCTGAAACAATCTTCTACCAATTAAGCCTTGTTCCTTAAATTGTTCTATCTTTTTAGAGAAGTCTTCTTCAACTTATATTCTTGCAACTTTAATAAATGAAAATCTCTTATTAAGGACTCTGGGCATTTGGGAGTTCAAAGTGAATGTGTGTAACAAAGAAAATGCTAAGGCTCAAATGCGGTAATCTAAGGGTTCGTGTGAGGGAAGGCTATTTGGTTACAATGGGTAAACCTAATGCCTTAATCTTCTAGTGTATACACTTAATCTTAATCTTGACAAGAATAATACATAATAAAATGTATTATATACATATACCAGGGGAAGTTCTAGCGAGAATTAAGAAAGGTTGTCCACTTAATAAAAAAATGAACAAATAAATTATCATGAGGAGCAGGCTCAATTTTCTTACCAAAAAAATGGAAATGATATTGATCAAGGCTATTATGTTGAAGAAAAAAATAAAAGTTCAAGAACTTAAACATGCTAAGAGTGCTTTCAATATCAAACTGATTTAAAATTTTTCAAAAGTTTTCCAATTGCAATTTGCATATTTGTTCACAACTATCAAAAGCCAATTTGCACAATCTTTACAAGGTTGCTCATCAGTAGAGACATCAACATTGAACACAAGGCAAAGACAATCTTTCTCACAAAGTTCAAAATATGGTCATTTTCAAGCAAATCTTTTTCAAAATTTCAGCAAAAATTTTCATCAAATTTAGTGCATGGTTAAATATATTGTAGTAAAAGTCTTAGAAGTCATAAATAAGCACAATCTCAGATATAAAAGTCTAATAAGGAAATCTACAATCATCAGGAAAATAGTATGTTCCCTCCCTCATATTTAAAAATATGCTTTGTCCTCAAAGCATTGAAGAATGAATTTCAAGAAGGAAAGAAAATATTTTTTGAGTTGACAAGATAAGGGAAAAGGCTTTTGTGTACCATTCACCAAGGGGAGAAAGAGTAGGAGAGAAGTACTTAGTCTTGAATTTTTCAAGGACGAGATTTCTTCATCCATAGGGTTTTCCTCTTATTGACAACAAAGATTTTTCCATCATTTCCTAAGGAGTCAGCCTCACTAGATTGTTAGATTGTGCTTATGAAAAATCTATGGAATGTCCCTACAAAAGGCCAACAAAACACACATAAGATATCATATAAAATTAAACTAAAAACTAAATATGTACAAATTTAAAAAGTTGGGGTTTCCCTACAAGTTTCTTAAATTGGTGTTTGAAGCTGCATTTTAGGTAGTTCAAGGAGGCTCATATATGAATGTTTGAAATTATGGATTAATGTATCGATGTTGTTGTTGAAGCATGTCTACTTATTTCTATGACTTTAATAGATCTTGAATCAAAGACTGCATAAGGATAATATTATGTTGATATCAGAATTACTTTGAGTTTCCATGTAAACTGCTTCCCCTTAAGATTTGGTAAGCATTCTGGTTTTCCTTTTACATCTACCTTGGAAGTCTTTCCTCATCTTTCAAGACTCATCGACTATGCTTTTGCAAGCTCATTCCATCTTTTCTAAACATTTGAAGTTGCCAGATTCATTCAGGAAAAGATATCCTCGGCTGATACATTTAAAAATATTGCTATAATGGAACACTTTCATCTAGGGACTTCTCTAGAGTTAAAGTAAGGACAATCTCAAATTGCTCTTGAGATTGTTTGCCATTATGCACAGACTTGTCATGGTGTTGGGCAAGCTACTTAGTCAAAAATTTAGATTGTCCCCCTGCATTATAAAAATCATCCATGACAATCTAATTAGAATAATCCACAACCTTACCATTTCCCTTACTTTCTAGTATGGAGTTGTTCATAGTATTAATTGGAAAGACTTTCTGATCCATCACCATGGTGGTTAGTTGCTCAAATTTGGTCTCCAAGTTTTTAATTGATTATTTTATTTGTTTCATAAACTACATCATCTCTTCTAAAAAATGATGTTTTTACTCTAGGAAATTCTGTTGGAAATAACTTTGAGGCTGTTGAAATTGTTGTGAAGGTTGTTGAAATGTATATTGAGGTTGTTGATGTTCAATGGATATCGATTTTGAGGTTGGGAGAAGTCAAAGTGAGGCTTTCGGAACATAGGTCGAGGTTACTGGAATGACATTTCAAATTATTGGGTCAAAATTTGAGGTTGTCTATATGAAGGTTGAGGTTGTCTTAAAAGACTGTGTACTTTCTTGATTGACTCCTCATTTTCCTTTGAAAGTTTCTGGAAAACCTTAGATTTTGGAAAATGTAAGGTTTTCCTTGAATGTCTTCGTAGTTGTGCTCTCCACCTTCTCAATGAGGGAAAAGATTTCCTCAGGTTCTAACTCTTCCAAGTCTCCATTTTCAAGGGATTCTATATGAATTTTATGCTCATCGGTTATCTCATTGTAAAAGATTTGCATTTTCATCCATATAGGTAAATCATGGTTTGATATCCTTCTTAATAGCTCTTTGATCCTTTTCCAAGCTTGGTGAAAAGTCTCATTCTCAACTTAGAAAGGAACTAGATATCTCATTTCTGAGTCGGCCAACCTTGGAACTTGGGAAGTATTTCTTCAAGAATATCTTGGCAATCTCCTTCCATGTTGTGATTATACCGGGAGTAATGATTTTATCCATAGTTTTGCCTTTTCATGTAAGGATAAATGAAACAGATTTAATTAAACCAAATAACAATAAACACCATGACAAGGAAACAAATTGCATGTATCAAGAAAATCATAAAGATTGTCATTAGGGTCCTCTTCAGTCAATCCTTTGAATTGAACATTTGATCGCACTAATTTAATAATGGAAGCCTTAATTTCAATAAGGTTTTCTCCTTCTTTTAGTATCACAATATGAAATGTGTCCATTGAGGAAGGATTTAAATACTCCTTGAGTTTTGGATGGTAGACTGAGTATTCTGCCATAGAGGAAGCCTTGCTCGCACAACTTGTTTTATTGTTGCTCACAAGATTACTGGGAACCTTTCCATTATTTTGAATTTATGATCAGGTTGTCTAAAACAAAACAATTATACAAGCTAAATAAACAATGTTAAAAGCACCAATCTATGGTTAAATTATCAAACTTTTTAATGTTGCTCCCTAGCAACGGTGTCAAAAACTTTCTGTGCCCAAACAGTACAACCTAGCCAGTGCATCAAGGTCGATTTATGACAAGGAAAAGTGTTGTATCCTACAATGAGCAATCTTAAATGTTCTGAGATTTCCCTAGTAGATTAGCTCGGAAAGGTTTTCTTATATTTAAGGTTGTTGTGGTGGTAAACCAAATAAATAATTTTTGAATAAAGTATAAAAACATAAACACGAGAAAATAACAATAACAAAGATACAAGCTTCATCTATCCAAGGACAACCTAAGGTTTTCCTCCAAACAATCATGCAAACAGTCTTTCTTAAGAACATAGATCTAAGGTTTCTCAACCTAATATCACCGAGTATACCTCTTCGCCTCAACCAGTTTCTAAAGCTATTAATTTATATTTCCCGTAGGTCTCAATAAACCAATGCCTTTACATTATAATCAGTTGAGCATTTAACATAAAGTCAAAACCCTTAGCATGCACGCAATATCATCATGGTCTCATGCATGTATGTGTATGTTTGTGAGTCCATCATATTAAATCTCCCATTGGTCTTATTAATATGATTAATTATGTAAGATTTGTGCCTAAACGCATTTAGAAATAAAAACTCAAACACACAATCAACAATTAATATCAAGCAAATAATACATAGATTGAGTTGAAGATAGTCTTAGACAGTTTATGCAAAACAAGCTTTGCCTGCTGAAAAACTACTCATGCATATTTGAAATAAAACTATAAATTCCATCAACAGTGAAATAAGTTACAAGATTTTAAAGATGGAAAGGATCCCACAAGGAATGATAAAAAAAATGAAAGAAGAATGTCCTTATATACTCTCATCAAGAGAGATACAAAAATATCTAATAATAATACTAAAATATTCTACTCTAAATTATGTCCACAAATCAAAAGTAGCCTCCTGAAAGAAGTCAATAGCATAATCACTAAATATCAATCAAAATCACACCTACTTGTCTCTCTCATTAGCTTTATGTTATGGTAGCCATCCAATTCACCAACTTCGACTTTTTTTCCATCATTTGAATCTTTTACTTCACTTTTTAACAAGATCTTTTCTGCTCACGGAAGTTTTTCTCGAGAGATTGGTAAATCTGGAATTTTCTCACATATAACATTAAAAGCTTATTTTCTCAATAACAATTAAACATCATTTAAGCATAGAATTCACTACTAAATTACACATATCAATGAATCCATAACTTTTTTTTCCATGTGGTCCAAAAGTTGATGTATATTTTTTTAAAATTAACATATATGAATACATATTCAAATAAAAAAATAGAATTTATTAACAAGCAAATATATAAATTAGGAAATATATATAAAAATTTAATTCATTATTGTCCATTTTTTTGTAATATTTACAAGTATCTCTTTGAGATATTCTTATTCGGGACTTAGTCACAGTTAAGGCTCCTCACCCCTCCCAACAAATGTATTTAGTGAGATTCGAACTCAGTTCTCCTCCATTATTGTCCATTGTATATAATTATCCATGTATTAATTTTAAACTATGAGATTCTTCCATTTATTTTCACATAAATTCACGTAGTTGAAAATACTTTTTTCTTTATAATTTTATCTACATATTTTTAAAACTGAATTGCTATTCACCGTCCAGTATTACTTCGCGCCGCCCGTATTTTTTCCTATACGTACCTAAACTATCCTTTTCATTCAAAACTTCCTAAACAACAATTTCTCTCAAATCCAACCAGCTTTTTCAACGACTTCTTCAATGATAGATCGACAATGACACAAAGATTCGCTTCGGGTACACTTCAATCCTTCATGTCATTCGAATTACTTACTGAATCAATGCAAAAATTGAGAAAACATTGATGGAAATCTGGTACGCGTTAGAAGAGGACCAAATTTCTGCTCTCCTTGTGCTGTAGCACGAGCGGAAAGCATGTCCGCTCGTGCCCGGAACAAGCGGACAATCTGTCCGCTTGTCTGATATGATTCGGATTACGTATCAGCCGTTTCCGTAGTTTTTTTCATTATGGAAACGGATAAAATATTTTTTTTAAATTTCGTAAATTAATTTTTGAAATAAAAAATTTATTTACGAAAACTAAAAATTGAATTGAATAGAAAAATTAAATTAGTTTTATAGAAAACTTAAAATCTTGAGTTAGAAATTTTTAAAAATCGTTACACCATGATTAAGTATAGATAGACCAATTGAATTAGTGAACATGATTTTTTTAAATTCGTTACAGCATGATTAAGTATAGATAGACCAATGGATTAGTGACCGTGATTTTTTTAAATTCGTTACAGCATGATTAAATATAGATAGACCAATGAATTAGCGAACGTGATTTTTTTAAATTCGTTACAGCATGATTATTTATAGATAGGCCAATGAATTAGTGAACGTGTTTTTTTAAATTCGTTACAGCATGATTAATAGATTCAATACTCACCGGTCACCAATGAAATGAGTGAAAAAATAAAATAAAATATAGAAGTAAAGTCAACTAGATGCTATGCTACTATTAGAGCTGGGGTTATAGTAAAAGGATTGAATAGTAACTAAATAAGAGACATATGAGAGTTATTAGGGTATATACAAGGAGAGTTAGCAAGTAGGGGAGCTTTTGGTTGGGAAAGGGGCATATAGCAATGTGAGAGTAAAGAGAGTTATTTGTTCATTTTAATTTCTTCGTTGCTTGCTCCTAGTCTCTCATTTACTACTTCAGCTTACAATTCCTATTTTAGTTATATAATTTCATGATACGAGTTCTAATTCAATTTTGAGCAATGAGCAAATCCTATATCCATTCTCTATCAGCTAACTGCACTTCCAATCATAGAAATAGCAAGATAAATATAGAACAGTTCACCTGAACAGAACTTGTCTCTTCTTCAACAGGCATAATAACTGCACCATCTACTGCATTTGGAACACCTTCCACTCCAGGGACTGCATTTTCCTCGATGTTTAGCCCAGGAGGACCTTCAATGACTAGAGGGCCCAAAAGATCACTGTGAGCGGACGACGTCGTACCCGCGCGGACGCCGCGAGGCGCCCGGCCATTTCGTTAGATGGCGTGGAGGGTTTTCGAAAATGATAGGTTTAAATAGTGATGTGAAAACAAGTTCAGTGTGAAACAAGTTTTAAAAGACTTCGAGACCGGATCTCTAGTCTTTAGGTATAGAGTCGCCACCCGGATCAGTTCATCCGGGAAATTTTCGGTACAGCCTGGATCACGGGGTGTTCGAGACAATACCTAAGTACAGAGATTCGGGTTCGGGATGATTTATCTATTTCGTCGTTGAATGAGTTATATTACATCGGTTT
>CAOJBI010969764.1:0-13006 GCA_948277035.1 Euphorbia corollata | reverse complement strand
TAGATATGTTTTTGATTTTTGAAAGAATAAATAATTTTTTTGAAGTAAAACCAATATGAAAGCTACTTTTAAATTACTTTAAAATAAAGGTGTCAAAAACGAAATTAAAATTATGTAACTATAATGGAAAAATAGTTAGATCTCCCTCAAAATTTCACCAATTATAGAAGGATGTGTGTTCTTAAATATTTTTGATAAAGTTTGAAACATTCAAGTACAAATATTTTTAATTATCACGGACTACACATCATAAATCATCTGATATCACTACTTTGGAATCGGACTAGAGTTGTAATTGAAACAACAAACACGAGTTAGAATGAAAATTAATCAGAATGTAGGGAGCAATGAGTAACAGTTCCTATACCGACTAGAATGGATCAATAAACACTGGCCGAGGTAAGGACTTGTCCATGCAAATCCGAAGCAAGCATGGACCATTGTGAATTCACAGGTGCTAGAGAACTTTTGCTTCAGCTTGACACCAATCACACACCATGCGATAACCACTTGAAATTACATCTTTCCACCCTTGAGTCTTGACTCTTGAATGTTAGTATATCCTTATCTACTTAGGGTGTGCTTGGAAGCGAGTCGTTGGATGGAAAGGAATGGAAGAAAAACTTATCAGAGTATATCTCTTTGTGTTGTGTTTCCTAGTTTATCTAGTATTCCTATTTTGTGTATTCCTGTATAGTATAAGACTCTTCCTATTTAATATCTCTTGTATAGCAGATGCTACATATAAATACGCTTGTAATCTCTCAAGAATATATACGTTCAATAAGAGTTTTCATGGTATCACAGCCAGAACCCTAATTTTCTAATTTTTTTTCAGTCGACACAAACCATGGCCACCTCTTCTTCATTTCCGAGTTCTTCAGTCAGCCCGGTAACTATTTCTTCGACAACCATGGTATCTGTCCCACCACTCACTCCACCATCGCCTTCTCTGTTTAATGCCTCTGGTTCTATGGTAGATCTCGATCATGTTCTAGGCTTGCACAATAACAGCCTCTCCAACAGTATTTCTTCATCTGTTGTGTCCTTTGTGGCCACTAATCCATATCAGAGTTTTTCGGGTTTTGGTTCCACTCCAGCGATTACACCTAATCTCGCAGGTATGATCAATAACAGACTCACTTCGAGTAATTTCATTATTTGGAAAGCGCAATTCATGAGTTTATTGAAGGGTTGTCGTCTTGCACATCATGTTGATTCTACTGTATTAATTCCTTCGAAATTTTTGTCTGATGGGTCTTTAAGTCCGGTTTTTGATGCTTGGGAGCAAAAGGATCAACAAGTGCTAAGTTGGATCCTTACTACTGTGTCTGAAAATTTACTACCACAAATCGTTTCATCTGAAACTGCTTCTAAGGCTTGGGAAAAACTAACCCGAGCATACTCTTGTAGGTCTCGCTCTCAAATTCGTAATTTGCGTTCTCAGCTTCTCAATATTCAACGTGGTACCGATGACATTACCACTTACATATTGAAGGCGAAAGGTATTTATGACAAACTAAGGTCATTGGGTTATTCGATGCTTGAAGAAGACTTAGTTGATGCCATTCTTATGGGACTTGGGGAACAATATGATATTTTCAAATATATGATGGAAGCTAAACTTGAGGCAATCAAATTTGATGACATATTCGATCTATTACTCACGGCTGAGAGATAATTAAATCGGAGTTCCATGACTCAGTCAATTCCTCCTTCAGCAATGAATGCTTATCGTCCAGCTGCTGGTCGTGGTTCTCGTGGTAATGGCAGAGGTTTTTGAGGTGGCAGAGGGCGTACAACAGGTCGTGGGCGCGACAATCCTTTTAGCAGCCCCATTGGCCAAACTCAACAAGTATATAACCCAGCCAATTACCAATCTTTAGGCCGCCAACAACAACAATTTAAGCAGTCTATAGCTCCGCCTTCCAATTCAGATTCTTATTCTCATCATGCAACTTGTCATAATTATCATGGTCTAGGTCATATTGCTCGAAATTGCTCATCACCCAAACTTACCAAAGGTCCGTCTTCAAACTTAGCTACAACCCCTACTGATCATAACTCTTGGCTCATGGATTCCGGTGCCTCTCATCATCTCACTTCGGACTTGGGAAACCTGAACATTCATTCCGAGTATACAGGCCCTGAAGAGGTTACTATTGGTAATGGTCCTAAACTTCCTATTTCTCATATTGGTTCATCTAATTTTGTGCTTGGTAATGATCGTTTTTCCTTTCGTGACATTCTTTGTGTTCCTTCTACTTCACATAATCTTTTATCTGTTTATGCACTAACCAACTCTAACCCTGTTTTTGTTGAATTCTTTCATGATTCTTTTGTTATCAAGGATTTGGAAACGGGGCAGATCAGATTCAAGGGCCAGAGTAGCAATGGATTATATTCTCTTTGTTTGTCTGCTTCGAATAAAGTGTCAGCCAATTTAGCTTCTTTATCTACTTGGCATGATCGTTTAGGACATGCATTTGTTTCTCTTGTTAAACAATTTTTAAATTTAAATAAAATTCATTATTTGGCTGATTCATCTTTGTGTTCATCGTGCTTTATTTCTAAGAGTCACAAATTACCTTTTGAACCGTCTAGTAGTGTATCATCTCGTCCTTTAGAGCTAATTTGTGCGGATGTTTGGGGACCATTCCCGGTTGTTTCTATTGATGGTTTTCGTTATTATGTCATTTTTTTGGATCATTATAGCAAATACTCATGGATCTACTTTTTAAAACGTAAATCGGATGTCCGAGAGGTGTTCATACAATTCAAAACAATTGTAGAAAAATATTTCTCACACTCCATCATCTCGTTTCAATCAGATGGTGGGGGTGAATTTCTTGCCCTTCAAGATTATTTTTTATCTAATGGAATTTCTCATCGTATTTCTTGCCCATACACACATGAGCAAAATGGCTCAGCTGAAAGGAAACACAGGCATATTGTGGAACATGGTCTTGCTCTTATGCATCGAGCTCATGTTCCCCATTGCTATTGGACGTTTGCTTTTGACACGACCAACTATCTAATTAATCGAACTCCTATTGTTCAAAATCAAATGGCCACTCCATTTCAAACTTTATTTGGCACACCTCTCAATCTTCACTCTCTTCGAGTTTTTGGGTTTCTATGTTATCCATGGCTTAAACCATATTCCAAACATAAATTTGATCCAAAATCTAGACCTTGTATTTTTATGGGTTATAGTAAACTTCATAAGGGCTATAAATGTCTTGATCATGTGTCTTCTAAATTCTTTATCTCACATCACGTCTTGTTTGATGAACATGTGTTTCCTTTTTCGAAGTTGAAGGATGACAGGCACTTGACATCCATGACATCGTCTCATCCCCCACTCAACATTCAATTTCCCGACTTCTATCCACCTACCTCACTCGTTAAATCAGCCCCAATACCATTAACACTCGCAACCTGTCAGCACCCACTACTCCTAGTTCGGTAAATAATCCATCATTAGCACCAGCCCCAACCTTGGCGGCAACGCCATGCACTCTACCACCAAACAGCCCGGCACCCACTACACAACCACCTCTAGCTGTTACAGAGGGTCTCTCCTATCAAACCAGCCCACTCACCTCCCAAAATCAACCTGTACCTCAACCTCAACCCACCTAGAAGCGAATGACTACTAGACTTATAACTGGATCTCTCCGCCCATGGGTTCCTTTTGACTTGTTTCATAGTGTGGATACACCTACCACTTATACTCAAACGGCTAAACACTCTCATTGGAGGAATGCTATGACTGATGAGTATAATGCTCTTATTCGAAATGGTACTTGGACACTTGTTCGTTCTCTTCCTGCTCAGAATGTGATTGGATGTAAATGGGTATATCGTATTAAACATAAATCGGATGGTACTATTGATCATTACAAGGCTAGGCTGGTTGCCAAAGGCTTTCACCAACGTCCTGGTGTTGATTATTGTGAGAATTATAGTCCGGTTATCAAGCCCGCTACAATCAGGCTTCTACTTTCTCTTGCAGTTTCCTTACAGTGGCGTGTTACTCAGTTGGATGTTTCTAATGCATTTCTTCATGGTAACTTAGAGGAAACAATTTTCATGTCGCAACCTCCTGGATATGTAAATCCTCAATATCCGGATTATGTGTGCCAACTCAAAAAGTCGCTCTATGGTCTCAAACAGGCTCCGCGCATGTGGCATCGTCGCTTGACTGATTTTTTAATCAAACTTGGTTTTATTGGATCTAAATCCGATGTTTCCCTTTATTGGTTCCGTCGACAATCCGTCATGATTTTCTGTCTCATATACGTTGATGACATTCTTCTTATGGGAAATGATACTGGTCACATTTCTAGTATTATCGGGCAACTTCTGCGTGAGTTTACGATTCGGGATCTCGGAAAACTTGACTATTTTCTTAGCATTCAAGCATCTTGGGAGCCGAATGGGTTATTCTTAAGTCAGTCAAAATACATCCGTGATCTTCTAAATCGGTATAACATGATTGGTGCCAAGTCTAACTCTACTCCGATGTGTTCAAAGGAGAAATTCATGCTTGGCCACAGAGATCCTTATTCAGATGTCACAAACTATCGCTGTGTCATGGGTAGTCTTCAGTATTTATCTCTTACAAGGCCGGACATTGCTTTTGATGTTAATAAACTTTCCCAGTTTATGCATGCTCCCACCACAGTTCATTGGCAAGGTGTCAAACGACTCCTTCGTTATCTTCATGGCACTATGAATCACGGTCTATTTCTTCATAAAGCATCATCCTTAGTTCTGCAAGGTTTTACAGATGCCGATTGGGCGAGCAGTCTTGATGATCGCAAGTCCACGACTGGCTATGCAATCTACCTTGGTAGGAATCTGATTTCGTGGAGTTTGAAGAAACAAAAGTCTGTCTCCCGTTCATCGACTGAGGCTGAGTATCGAGCACTTGTTACTGGTGCTTCTGAGATTGGTTGGTTGGAGATTCTGTTATAGGAGCTTGGTATTCAATTGTCTCAGCCTCCTCACCTTTGGTGTGACAACTTGTCGGCCACTTATCTTACCGCCAATCCTATTTTTCACCAGCGAAGTAAACATCTCGAGGTCGACTTTCATTTTATCCGAGATCGGATTTCTAAAGGATTGCTACGGGTTTCCTACATACCAACTCAAGAACAAGTTGCAGATGTTCTCACAAAACCCCTGTCCAAGGATCGTTTTCTGCAACTTCGAAACAAGTTGGGCATTTCTTCCATCCCATGCCCAACTTGAGGGAGGGTATTAGAGTATATCTCTTTGTGTTGTGTTTCCTAGTTTATCTAGTATTCCTATTTTGTGTATTCCTGTATAGTATAGGACTCTTCCTATTTAATATCTCTTGTATAGCAGATGCTACATATAAATACGCTTGTAATTTCTCAAGAATATATACTTTCAATAAGAGTTTTCAAAACTAACTATCATGCTTTGGAACAAGTTTTCAAAAATATTGTCAGAATTTAGAACTTAAATGAATTCCATGTAGCATGTTCCTCAAATATCAATATTGGGATTTAGATAGCCGGGGCTCAATTTTCTATACTAACTATTCATTTTTAATTTTCCTATAAACCTTTTACTTAAGAGGATTTTTAAGTACTTGTTTACCTAATTTATTCTATAAATTTATTCCTTACTCAAAAAGATAATTTTAAAGATTCTGTATTTTCTAAAATTCTATCCTATTTTTTCTTTTCCGCTCAATTCTATTTATTCATAAATTTTTAATACCTTATTTTCATGGTTCATCGTGGTTCATTAAAGTACGGTACAATATGGTATGATATAGTACGATATGATTTTTTTAAAAATTTGTGTTTGGATAGATAGTATATATGGTATCATATGATTTTTTTAATTTTAGTTTAATTTAAAGGAGAACCACTAAATCCGTGATTTCAGAACCATGAAAAAATCATGAGAGAACTATACTATAAAAAGAATCATACAACCAAATAAATGAATTTAATTTAAAACCATACCATATCATGAAAAAATCATGAACCAAACAAGATCTAAATTTGTCGCTTTGGTCGTTACGTTAGGTATGTTTAATCAGGTAAAAGACAATTGGCAATGGGTTAACCGCTCACCACCTACTAGTGTACTACTGTTATTCATGATTTCATGGCAGCGACTATTACTTCTGCAGCTACAGTTCCACTAAAACACGACTCAAAGTTCAGAATCAGCCCAAGCCCCGTCGTTGCCGTGAAACGACCATTTCCTCCTTCGCTGCCCCTGACTCTTCCGATTCCGTTTCTGGGCACTTGAATAATACCCTAACTCGGAAACTTGACCCGCCTATTGTTGTCTGGGCACTTGAGTTCTGATAAATCCTGGTGCTGTCCTGCTTCTAAACCTATTTCTTCTCTACTGCTGGCGACGCAATCTGGTCGTTTTTTCCTGTAGGAATCTGACCCGGTTATCGATTCTCCGTCGAAATTCAAGCTCAGGTGTTCTCCCGGGTGTCTCTCGCCGGTGATGGATTTCGTCTCCAATGGCCACCATTCGCCCACTGATCCCTCCAATTTTCCGTCAAGTTTTACCAAATTTAACTCGGCGTTGACAGCGGGTCTTTTAAACCCGATGTCGCCTCCGCCCGATAAGCCCCGATCCAGCCCTACCTTATTCGAGATGATGGCTAACGAACCCGAGACGCAACCGAAGATTCCTAATCTGAATCAGATCCCAATTCACAATGGGAATCCTAATCATCTCCGATGCTCACATAGTATTCAAATGTCCGTTCAAGATAAACAGGCTCTAATTATGCATCGAATTTCTGAACTTTTGGGGAATAGGAGCCCTGGGGATCAGTTCAATGATTCATCAACGAGTGATGTGAAGCTGACATTAAGTTCTAAGGATGGGATTAATGTGTCTATGAATGTGCATAGGCAGATCATAGTGGCGCATAGTCGGTTTTTTGCTGTGAAATTGTCGGATCGGTGGGCTACACAGCAGGGATCTTCTGTGCCTTACATGGTGGAGATTGCTGATTGTGACGATGTTGAGGTTTATATTGAGACTTTGAGGTTGATGTACTCTAAGGATCTCAAGAAAAAGCTAATGAAAAAAGATGTTAACAAGGTTCTCGGTATTTTGAAGGTAAGTACTGGCATTGGTCTTTTAATTGGGTTCAATTCGGTAGCTGAAAGGAAAACTGCTGATATTGATTGGATTCTTTTTAGTTGTGTGTGTTTAGTAGCATTGGTCTTCTATAATCGACCGATAAACTTAATTCTGAAAGCAATCTGTCCTGTTGTTAATTGGCATAGATAGTTTACTCATTTCTCTGTTATTTTACTTGATTTTTTCCATTGAATCAATTATTAGCTGCCTTTTAGCTGCTTATTTTGTTGATTTTGTTATTAAGGTTTCTGCAGCAATTGGGTTTGATGCTGGGGTTTTCTCTTGTTTGGAGTACTTAGAAGCTGCTCCATGGGCTGAGGATGAAGAAGAGAAAGTGGCTTCACTATTATCCGAGCTTCGCCTCGAAGGAGTTGGGGCAGGAGAGGTTCTTAAGAGGGTTTCAGTTGAAGTTACGAACACCACAGAAGAGAGCCGTGACAATGATCAAGTACTACTTAAGCTTTTGCATGTTGTACTTGAAGGCAAAGACGAGAAAGCTAGGCGTGAAATGAAAGAGTTGGTTTCGAAGATGCTTCGAGAGAATTCTTCTCATAATGATCTAAAGAAAGAATCTTTATATTTGGCTTGTGATGGGTGTTTGCAGTTATTACATAGCCATTTTCTCCAGGCAGCAGCAGGGGCCTTGGAGGACATTGGACAGGTTGCAAGACAAGCTGACAATTTGCACTGGATTTTGGATATAATGATTGATAGACAAATAGCTGAGGATTTTATTAGAATTTGGGCGTCTCAATCTGAATTGTGTGCTGCACATTCGAAAATTCCTGCTGTTCATCGGTATGAGATTAGCCGAGTTACTGCAAGGTTGTTGGTTGGGCTTGGTAAGGGGCAGCTGTTGGCTTCAAAGGAAGTTAGATGCTTACTCTTACAGACATGGTTGGTACCATTTTATGACGATTTTGGGTGGATGAGAAGGGCATCGAAAGGCCTTGATCGGCATTTAATTGAGGATGGTCTTAGTAACACCATTCTAACTCTACCTCTAGCATGGCAGCAGGAGTATTTTCTTGCTTGGTTTAATCGATTCTTGAACTCTGGTGAAGATTGTCCCAATATACAAAGAGGATTTGAAGTATGGTGGAGAAGGGCATTCTGGAAACATAGTGGCAATCAAGAAAGAACAAGGCCTTTAAGAATGGCGACTGCAATCATTGAGAACTCATGAAAAGTTACGATTTAGTTCTCTGATGGGTTAGTTTCCTTTTATCCTTCTTGTGATAGGTTTGAGCCTGAACTCCTCATTGATAGTGCTTTATCTTGCTTTCGAAACTGGGCTACAAATTTGTGGCAGTTGATTAAAATTGCCTACAGTTTTGGCTTATTGGAATATCCCAGTTTAGTCTGGAAGTAGATGAAGTATGCTGGCTGCAAGTTTTATACTCTTTTGTATAGTAAAGATTACTTACTTTTTTTCGACTCGTGCAAATTCATGCTTGTCGTTTTTTGTCACAGTGTCATTGATTTCTTACTTTATTGCAATGTTGTGATCATCTTATATGTAATCTCATAGTATTATATGACTATCATGTTTGAATTGAGCATTTTCTCTCTCCATAAAGTCATTACTATTAGTTAATGGTTTTGATTGACCAGAAGGTTTTTTTTTTTTGGAGTCGATGACTTATGCAGTAACCCTTTGTTACTTGAGAAATATTAGTTTCAAACTACCATTCTAAGGGTTGTTGATCATTTGATCTATTTGATCTATCACTTGTTAGAGAGATTGGCTTGATGAGATTCAAACGGAAAGAACTTGATATGAGCTTTGGCATCCATACGAATGTAATGTAGGATGATGATTTCGAGAATTGCCAGTAGGAAAATTAAGATGTTGTAGACCTTGAGCTACTCTTCAAATGTGACATGATATGCACTTGGCACAGTTGCATTTTTAAGGTGTATGATATTTCTTGAATACCAGTGAAAGTGAATGCGTCATTTACTGCAGATTTGAATTCTTTGACCTCGTTGGATTTGCTGAGTGCACCATTTTATACTGGATTCTTTGAATTCGTTTTGCAAGTGTATATTATCAGAATATACCGTCTGTGCAATAGGGTATAGATGGATTGAGTTTTTTCATATGCTTGTCGCTCAATATATAGCCAGAACCAGTTCCATGTCATAATAATGACACCAACTGAAGCTTTAGAGCAACTATGTTAGCTTGATTCAGTTCAATGACGTATTCATCATTGTGTTATGTTTTTCTACAAATGATACTGATCAAGTGGCTGGAAATACATATTCTGCGTTTTTGTCTGCTGCTCTTCAAGCTTCGAGACAACTTATATATGTGTCACTTTGACGTTTTTCCAGGATTTGAGTTTGTTGTAAATGCAACTGGAGTCTCATCACCAAGATTATTTTAAAGTTACATTCATCGTAGCGTCAATAAAGTCACTCTAACCCTAACACCGAAACTACACATTTCAAGTCAAAACTCGATGTGAAATGTGTTAGCACAACTCGACAACCTTCTTCCGATAAAAAAAAAAATGACGCGTTCTTGAGTTCCTAAGTCTATCCCCCTACCCTATATGTATTCCTATACAATACTCCGTTCAAGTTGAAGTATAACCTTCGTCCGAAAAATGTGTGAAGAAAGAATTCATGGTGGGGCAGTCATAGTTCAGTTCGCCCGGTCTAGCCTTTTTTTGCCTTCAAAATCAAACATTACATTACATATATATCAGCTGACGTGTCAATTTCGGAAAACAAGTAATATATTCAGAATGTTACCATTCTTGATCAACTAGCATTTCATCTGTTAATCCAAATTTCCTGAGCTCTTGTTCAGTGTGATGCATCAACAAGCTGTACCTGTAGTAATCAAGACAATTAATTTAATGTGCAACAAAAAAAAAAAAAAAGAATCCACATTGATAATCTGGAAGTATAGTTAACCTTCCACCATGACCTTTTTCCATGACTAGCATTCCACCATTGCCAAAGTTATAGAGTCCTTCGTATTGCTTAACAGTCCACTTATACCACCTCATCAGAAACACTCTCAGGGTTAGTCCATGCGATACTATCACAAGATTCATGTTGGGACTCCGTTCCCCTGGTGGCTGAAACCGCCCTATATCAATGTCTGCTCTCAATGTCTCTCTAAATCCTACCATACATCAATTTATTAACTTCATCGTGCCATCTTCTTTATACAATTAAAACCGAGCAATGTTATGTAAATTACCTGTGATTCTATCATAAACATCAGCAGCCGATTCACCGTTAGGAAACCGATAAAAAAACCGGCCGTAAAGCATTCTAAGAGTCTTCTCAGCTCTCATCTTCTCCCTATCTTGAAAATTACCGAAATCTTGCTCTCGGAGTCTCGGCTCCTCCCTCAACCCTGCGATCCTCAAACGCTCAAACGGTTTAGCAAGATTCTGCAAAGTCTGACGAGTTCTTTTGTATGGCGATACATAGAAATAAACCTTCCAATCATTTGCTCCATCTTTCTCTATCATTTCTTTTATCTTTTTCCCAGTTTCCTTAGCTTGGGATCTTCCTTTCTTAGTTAGTTCAATTTTGGGGTCAGCAACTCTTGTGTAGGCTGTTTCGTCTACATTTCCTTCGCTTTCGCCGTGCCTCACTAGTATAATACGGCGGGGCCGAGGCGGCGGAGGGGAGTTTTTGGATGGGAATAACAGAGGGTTTTTCTCGGGGAATTTGAGCTGGCCGTTGCTGGAAAATTCATCAAGTGTTGGGTTTGAATTAGTGCAGCAACGGATTGTAAATG
Organism: Euphorbia corollata; assembly: GCA_948277035.1. NCBI lineage: Eukaryota > Viridiplantae > Streptophyta > Magnoliopsida > Malpighiales > Euphorbiaceae > Euphorbia > Euphorbia corollata. The sequence continues at coordinate 2,076 of CAOJBI010969764.1, read as the reverse complement.
ATTTTGGGGAAAATAATGAGAAGGAAAGCATAGCCATTGATTTTGTAGATGAGATAAGAAAGCAGGTGGAATAAAGGGTTTAGTTAGTTGAGTCATGTTTGTTTGAATTTTTGGTGATGGAGCACAATGATTAGTTCAATATTTATAGGGTTTCCAACAGGTGGCACGTTATGCATGAGAGCCGGGAGTTTAAAGATCCGCACCATCCATTTTCAAAAAATATCAGAGCTATCCATTCCTCATTTCAACTTTACTTGGAATGCAGAGAATCCCCAATGTATAAATTATGTATGAGCCTCCCGAGTATTGTTCTTGGTGATTAATCGAAGTTTATGAATAGGTTAAGCTTAAAAAAAAAACGTCATGTGTTTTCAATTATTTACAAAATGAGGTTAGAACAATTTTTTTCGTAACAAGAGTATGTGGCTTCAATATTTTTGCAATAATGGTATGTGATTTCATGATATTAAATATTTTGTACAACTCAACATTTTAATAATTTAATCTTATTACATAAAAATTATGCGTTAGGATTTGAGTATTTTTTTATGATTTTTTAAAATTTGTTATCATAATTTAACTGAAAAAAATATTTGCACTATTCAAAAATATCAAAATTTATCATGTGTTTTGTATATTTATTAACTATCTCGCAATCATTTAAAAAAAACAAAATTACTCATTTTTATGGCATAAATTAATATTAAGAATTCTCTATTTGTAAACATTTTTCCCTTTTGTAAAAATAATAATCTCAAAATCCTATTTTACATACGAATGAAACCACATGAAACATTTTTAAGTTTGCCCTATATATTTAGGCTAAATTAATATTATGTTTGTGTGATTTCAAAAAGAAAAAAAATTATGTTTCTCTTCAAACTTTTCTTTAATTACTGTGTGAGATCTTCGACGTACTACATGAAGCTAATGTTCAACAGAAGAAAATATAAATATTTTCCAACAATATTTTCCTTTGTATAGTACCATAGATTTCTAATATGTGTATTACATGGTGTGTTTGATCAACTAATTATGGGAGGTTCATAGAAAAAACTAATATGGAATAATCAGGAATGAATTAAAGGGGATCACGGAGGTCAACTGACCCCCGAAATTCTACAACAAAAAAAAAAAAAAAAAATTAAGGATCCCATATCATTTTGGTGATTTTCAGCCATGAAAGTATAAAGAAATCTGCAGGTAGGAGAAGGCAGATACGCAGCCTCCAAGGAAGAAGATGAATAGATAAATTGTAGGGTTTTTTTAGGGTAAACTTAAAAAACATGCTATGTTGTTTGACTGTTTTGCAAAAAGATCCTTGTGAAAGTTTCTTTTTTTGCAAAGGGGTACTTGTGGTTTCAAAAATTAGCAAAAAGTAGATTTTCAATTTTTAATTACGTCATAAAAAAGAGGTAATTTTGTCCATTTTGAACGAAAATTTTATAGATTAGTTAATAAAAATACCATACACTTTAATAATAAATTTTAGAATTTTTGAAGAAGTACAAATATTTTTTAATTTAAATATGATAGTAAATTTTAAAAATTTCTAATAAATGAAAAATTTCTGGAAAAAAAACTCAAATTGTGATATATAATTCTTGTATAATATGGTTAAATTATAGGATTCCTGAATCGATTGAAATACCTTACGTAACATTATTATTTTGAATGAAAAATTATTTTTTATTCTTCTTTTGTCAACTTTTGAAATCACAAGCATGACATTTTCATAAACTGACCAAACTAGAAAGCATGTTTTTTAGATTTACCCCTTTTTTATGTTTTAAAGAGTTCATAACCAAAACTACATCGTTTTTGTCATTGATTTTAAATTTAAAAGTCCCAAGGCGAAAGGGGGAGGCAAGGATTGGGCTTTTATATTTCCTGCTTAATTTTTAACAAGTGCTATTATTATTATTATTATTATTATTATTATTATTATTATTATTATTATTATTATTATTTGATGGAAAGACAAAAATGGAGACATGATTTCTGGGACATATGATTTTTTTCACTTGTAAAACACTATGACAGAAATTGAGCCCAATCATCAATTGGTTGAAAATC